>BQNB010114863.1:0-21672 GCA_026074375.1 Tanacetum coccineum
AAAATGCATCAAAAAAGAGGAGGATGATTGATAGTCGGTTCGCTAAACTTATACCGATGAAATATTTAGAAGGATCGATTATTCATTGATATGTGGATAAAAATCACGATGTATAGTTTTGTAAAAAGTGGCCGATATCACCACTTTTGTAAAAGTATGTAAATTTGGGATGTTTGGGAAGTTGAACGTTATAGGAATGCCAACTTAGGTTGTCTTTGTCATTCCTATGATCGAGGCATTTGTATATATTTTGATTCTTTATCATGGAACGATCGGGAAAAGTTACTAGCAACTACCATATTTGTTCAAGCTTGATCTATTTGTTTTGTGAATTTTGTTTAACAATAATTTGCTTCCCTTTCCTAGCAACTAACCTTAGATTTTACTCGAACGAGGTTGAGATTGAGTCATGCATGTCTATTCCGTTGTTACGGCCATGTATGCGTGATTCAGCCACCTTGTTGGTTTATTACTTTTGGTGAAAGTTAGAAGATCACTACCCTACCCTTGGTTAAACTCGAATGAGGATGTGATCGAATTATACATGTCTATTGGTCGTGTATGTATAATTCAGTTACCTTATTGGTGTGGTACTATCGGTAAAAGATTGTTAGAACGATCAAACTTAAGCCTAATTACCCAATTTACCTTTTGAATTGTTTCTTCTTAGCTCTAGTGGTGGAGATGTGTATCCTTGCCAAGCATATGATATGAAACTAATCACGACCAAGCAAATGAGCGTACCAATTACATGTTACACCCTAGATTAGTTGAGTGATCTGAGTGTTTTTATTTCCCATATTTTGTGAGGTGCTTGGTCTTGTACATGTGATTAAAACAAAAGAAGTGCTTAACGAAAAAAATCCTTAACTTCGATTGAGATACATTTTTAATAAAATCTAGAGTCTACTTGAGGACAAGTATGATTCAAGTGGAGGATATTTGATGACATAAAATAACGTTACATTTATACCATCATTTATCCTGAATAAATTATCCACTTTTATATAATTTCTGCAAGAATCGTTACTTAATTGCTTAAAGTTGTAAATTGCAGTAATTTCGGAGTGATTTATGAAGATATGCTAAAAGGCGTACATTTTGTAGCTTAAACGATGATATTTAAAGATTGCTTATTTGTGCCCACTACTCCGTATCCAGAAAAGAAGATATGGCGTATTAGCGCCTGGACGCGCATTCTCAATTCCCAATACGGCGTATCCAAGTTCCTCCATACGCCGTATCCAGCTGGATAGACATTCAGAGATTTTGTGAATAATTATAATTTGGGAAGTTATATCTAATTGATTATTAACATAGCACGCACTCTAAGGAAAACACCCTTATACGCCGTATTGACCTCATTCAATACGGCGTATCCAGTCTTTTTCAGACACTATAAATAGAAGACTCAAAAACGAGTTTTCAATGTGCAAAATCATATTCTGTATACCATACACATAAAAGATGATTTTCTAAAGAGAAAAAGAGCAGTCAAAGGTCAAGCATCGATCACGATTCCATAAAAGACACCGTGTAATTCCTATACTCTTGTAATCATTTAATTTTTGGTATCGTTCGATAAACGTTTAGTTTACCTTGGTTATTTGATCACGCTTGTATAATTATAATGGTTATGGCTGAATACCTTGGGTATTAGCCATCTAATGAAGATTGTAATGTTGTGGTTTTTCTCGTTTTAAACTTCGGATTTTTAATTACGGTTGAAAAGTTGAATTTAAGTTAATCACATGATACTTGTCTACGTGTTTGAATATGCGATTCCTATCATTCAACTGGGTCTAGTTACGCCTAACAAGTGAACGAGATACTGGGATAATCTCCATATCGTGTTTTATATTACTGGACCAATAGGATCACAAATAATGTTCTATCTTTGTCTTTAAATTACGAGCTTAGTTGGACCGGCAGGTGACTCGTAATGTTTCAGCAAGTATGTTCTTAATTAATTGATAAAGACTTGAACGGTGAACTACCAATATATAAAATACTGTCAAATAGTAAGTGGGTAAAGTCCTGATGGGCTAGGGTTTAACAAGATCACCATTGCTTTAATCCCTAGATAGATTATAACTAAACTCTAAGGATGACTTTTGCGGTACGGTTAATTGTGACAGGATTCAACGTGTCTAGGTCTTAGGATGATGTCCCGCCTAAGTATTAAGAATGATATGTATTCGCGATAAGAATCATTGCACTAAACAAACAAACCAACATTTAATCAGATTTAATATGGCTAATACAGACGAATTTCTATCATTTGGCTTGTTATCGCTCTTTTATTTCTAATTGTTTTCTTGCATGTTTATTGTGTTAGAATTGATTATTGTCACTATAAAACTTGTGCCAGTCTCTCAGGCTGAAAACCCCTCATTACCATTAGAACTAGGTTTAGCATTGGTTTAACAGGTAATTAGAATTAACTTAATTAGAGTAATTAAAATACTGATAGAATATAAGGTTGACGACCTCGTTCTTAGTGTTCGACACCCTACTTATCATGAAACTCCACCCGATCGGGTACACTGCCCGTTGAAGTGTTGTTTTAGGATAAGTTAGCTAAATATAAATTTAAAACTTGGTAATCAATAAATTGACCCTACACGACATCACACCAAGTTTTTGGCGCCGCTACCGGGGAGTGAAAAAGTTTAACTTAATTTTATAGTATTTCCTAACCATTAGCTAGTAGAATATTTAATTAATTAATTTAATTCAGTTTGTTTTAATTTAATTATGTAATTAATAACTGTGTGTAAATTCCGCATTTTTATTGTTTTCAAAGTATTCTGTTCTGATAGATCAACTGATACGCGTATCCAGTAGGTTACGAATCGACCTTCTACTCAGAACAATGTCTTGACCTTACCGTTCTAACCAACGATATAGTCTTATCCCATATACCATTCGGAACGTCTTTATGTTAATCTAAATTACGCGTACTGACATTCAGCAGACCCATATGACATATTCAAATTAAGTGAATACGACGTATTGATCATTTGATACACTAGCAGAACTAAATTTGATTTCCGTGTTTAATTTTCTGTATTCTTTTCAAAGAGCCTATCCTACTGATTTATTATCCTTGTTTTAGAGATGCCTGAAAGGAGTTCAACTAAGGAAATCTAATTTACATCTTTTGAACACCCGGGAGGGCAAGAGTATTTCGCTCAAAAAGGAGGCTTTTCGAAACACCTAGTATTGTGGAGTCGAATTCACCAAAGTCTGATTTATTTTCTGACATCGAAGAATAAGAAACTACAGAAATTATGACAAAACAATGGAGCAATACATGAGCAAGACCCATGGAAACTATGGGTCAGGAGTTCTTAGGCCCAAGATTAATGACAAAACTGATAACACCCTATTTTTACAAGTGTATAGCAGCGGAAGCTAATTGGTGTTATTACTTCATGGATGCAACAATCATAATCATAGAAAAACAATTTAAAAGGAGACGAGTTGGCAAACTTTTAGTTATCATTCATTTTAATCAGAGTTTTTACAAAATGCAGGGTCCAAAATCGAAAACATCATGTTTTAAATGATAGGTTCAAGCCATCTTCGAGTCATGCACTCCGTTATCGCGGACTTGCTCAATTACTGAGTAACATGCTAAAAAGGGTCAACACGAAGGTTGAGTGAAATTCATATGTTTGAAATGTAATGATTGAATACAGGTTATTATATGGAAATATTGGCATTACTAGGATAATTATTATGGAGAACATTATTATCATGGGAAAACAGTTGAATATTATCATATGGTAAATGCAAGTTACAATAATGGTAATAATTGCAACGAATATAATTATCAGGGAAAATCAGGGTAACAATATTATTGCTACTAAGCTCATGACATCAATACGTTAACAGGGAAATCACCGTAGTGACATTGGTTAGGGACAGATATCCCCGTGGAAAAGGTAACTTGCCAAGGTTACCCATTAAGCCAAATTATAATTGCGTTTGTTACCCGAGATGGTATACAAAGGAGTCGTCACCCACAATAAGATCTATTCACAATATTCGCATTCATTGCAATGCAAGTATTTACTGATTCATGATATGTAAATCAATGCTTGGAAGCTATTAGGCAATAATATATCTGGATAGCCTAACATTTAGAAAACACTTGCATTCATGGTTTATTCGAGGTATCATAAGTTTATAAAGTATTCAAAAGATTGAAATATGAGGTTATGAATTCATTAAGCCTTTGAAAAGTAATGACTATTGTCTATAAGATATACGAGTATGTAAAAGAGTTATGTAACAGAGCATGTATCCCTCGCGGGTTTATAAAAACATGTAAAAAAGTAAAGGCTATGAGGTTATGAACTTCACTGGTAGGTAGATTGTAATAATATTCTGAAATGAAAGCTGAAGACCTTATCACGAATCTTAACAGGGAGAGTTGATATGCAATGATAGTAAACAAACAGTCACACAACTGAGTAAATATGTTGAGTCTTAGACGATTGTACTCTAGAACTTTGGTTCAGAGAGTTAACTACTTGTACGAGTTTGAATTGGAAAGTTGGATTATTGTTGTCACCGTTCGGGCCACATATTCTGAAGTCATTCAAGTAAGAGTTTGAGGGCTAGGTCACTTTATAATCGTAAACCTACAATCTCCAGTATAACGTAATACCAAGATGAAACTCCTTAATATGAAGCTCCCTAGTATTGTGGTACAATATAGCTTCTGGATGATCGGTTTTTAAGCGTTTTATTCAATATCTAGAAATGTTAAGCACGAGAAGCGTTAATTAAAGTTATGTCTTGTAAAGTTTTAAACATGATTTTTTAATTTTTCAAAATGTTACATTTTAGACCCTGGGGTTTGAAAAATTGCAAATAGGCCCTTGGAGTTTGCTTTTTACGACTTTGGTCCTTCAACTTTGAAAGATATACAAGTAAACTTGACTTTGAAAAGTGACATAATAGATCCGGGTTTATAACTTTGATAAATGCCACTTTTAGTCCTTTTCGTTAAGTTCGGAAAGTTACGATATATACCCATCTGCATGGATTTATTACAAAAACATGGCCTAAATTGCCATGCAAGCTAGTTTAAACATTTTAATAGACATTTATAAGTTATAATAAACTAAAATATGATTTTTATTGCAACACAGTTTAAAATAATGATTCCGTTAAGACTAGGCGCAAGCCGGGTCAAATTTAGGGTTTCAACGTAAATCGCGGGTTTTAAGGTCAAATTCTTCATTACTCAATAAGTTTGTGATTTTAACATTAGTTAGCATGCAGGATAGATTTTATAACAATATTTAATATTTGATATTTAGTTTTAGAAAAACGCAAAATAGGGTTTGGGTGTACGAGTTCTTGGATCAAATGGGAAAATGGCATGAATTGAGTATGAAACTTTTAACAAGAGTATATTAGGATCATATGAACAATTATAAAAGGGTGTGAGTAGCAGAAGTAGAATATTAAAACTTGGGTTTGAGTTCACATGATCAAAAATGGTGGAAATGGGTCGTTTCGGGTAGTATTTCCACTCGTACGCCTTGTATCTTTACTCTGGGGCTTCAATTCTTTCAGGGCTTCACTTCTTGAACGTCTTTTATGATCCTAGGATCATATGGGGAGCAAATTATTGCTGCCTTATGGATTTTGAGAGGATATGGGTGTGGAGTTTTGAATGAAGACTAGAGAGCTCTATTTATACTTGAATTCACCAAGGGTGCTAAGCAAGCTTCAAGATCTATTGTTGGACATGTGTACATGCTATCTACTGATGTGTGAAGTCTAGATGAGGAGTAATACAAGCTGCATGTAGAGTGATGTGTTGGGATAGCCCTTATGCTTGCGCAGGGCTCGTATACTGGCTAGAAAGCAGGAGATGTGGGGTCACTTTGGGCAGGAGAAGTGAAAGGACATATCTTCTAGAGGTGTGTAAGCTGACTGTGTATGCATGCTGATGAGTTATTGCAAGAATAGAGGCTCAAAATAGGGTAAGATATGCAAAAAGGGGGTCGGTCTCGGGTTGGTTTTGGGGTTTTTATGGTTCGAACTCAAGTTTTTGGCTTATATTTCGTGAGCATTGATTAAGGAATGATTGAATTATGTTCCTAAGATTCGTGATATAAGAAGGATTAACAAATATTAGCAATTGGTTCAGGTTTACAACGGGTTGACATTGAAGCAATGGGGATTCACGGGTTTGATTCGGGCAATGTTTAGGGTTTTCTTGACTTTCTTGGTATATATTTTGCATCTTCTTGATTAGGAATGATGAATTACGATCTAGAGCTTAATCAAGTATTATCAATGAATGTTTGATTGTGTTTTTAGTTAAAATGGGTTGGTTGAGTTGAAAGAATAAGACGTACTTGGATTCGTGGTTATATAGGCTTTTAGGGTTTTCTAGTTTTTAATTCTCGCTACATTGTTGAGAGTCTAAGGAGGTTAATGATGATAAGTTTGTAAACTCATTTTAAGGTTTATAATACTCTGGTTGCTTACTGAGAATTATATGGTTAGGAAAATGAAGTCAACCAATACCAAAAACATAAAAACAAAAAACAAAAAAACAAAAAAAAAAAAAAATTCAAAACAAAAACCAAAAAACACAAAATAAAAAAAAAAATACAACAAAAAAACAAAAAAACAAAAAAAAAACGCGGTCAAGTTACATTTAGTGCACAATTAACGGGTTCTTGATTCATTTCTTATATAATGAAAGTAGAATGTATGAAATGGTGATGATATGGATGATTGTGAAAATGAGTTGATATGTTTATAAATTAACGTTATTAAACTTATTTGGATGTTGGTTATAGGTTTAAATGGATAAAAACGAAGAAGAATACGGGTATGGTTTAGTATTTTGTTGGGTTAGGGTTTTATATTGTTGATTCGGGTTTGCGTGTAAATTGTGTCTGAAATTTTATGAAGTTAGCATTAATTAGGGTTTAAACTTGTATATTGAGTTGTCGTAGCATTGTACACAAGTTGTGGTGAGAATTGGAATGAAAAACGGAGGTCAAATGGCCTATCTTGGATGTCTTGTTAATGCTAATATATTGACTTTTTGAGGACTTGTACTTTGACTTGGCGGAGTTTATATTTCATGAGATGTCTATATTTTGTACATATTGCTTTGTATCGTGTGTTTACATTCACTAAGCTGTTAATTCCTTCCATGAGATTAGGGTTTAGAGGCATACGATAATGGTTTAAAGCCCGTTTAGATATAACGTTGCGAATAGTACATTATAGGAATAATGTACCTTGTAAAAGGGATATGATGATATTGACTTGACATGTTATGATGTTTGCTTGACATATGAAGATAGGATGGTCATAGATAGGTTGCGTGAGCTCGTCTACTTTAGTTATGACATACTGAGATATATAAGTAATGTAATAAAGCGAAAAATTTCCCCGTACAATTGTGATCATAGTAAAATAGGTTTTGCATTTGATGAAAATTCTTGGGTTGTTATAGTCTCCACCCCTTACAGAAATCTCGTCCCGAGATTTAATTGAAAGTTGAATTTAAGTTAGGCTAATCAAGGTTACAAGTTCACGTGTGTGATGCATTTATAATTATGTTACGTACCATAATTATGATTACTTCTTTTCACACGTCTACTTATTTCCAAGACTACACCTCTTGATGACAGCCATTAGAATTTCTCCAGATTCTGATAGAACCTGGGTGGATGGAATACGTTGCGCCATTCAGATCGTAAGGAATCGTTATTCTTTAACCTTTAAAAGTCAACATCAAATAAGAATGCTATCACAAGTCTTTGTCAAAATTTTCATACCTAGTGGTATTGAAAATAAAACCATTTGACATGCCATAGATTCTTGTGTGTTTTTTGTTATTAGTTGCAGAATATAGAATCTTTTTTATAATACGGGAGTTCATGGAATGAGTGATGTCAAGGAATGATTATGAATTTGTAAGAGAGTTGCTAATCATGTGAGACCACTGATTTTGAATATGAAAACAGATGATGACGGTAATATTATAATGTTTAAGTGAAGAAAAAAGGAAGTATTTGTAAAACGACATTGAAGGACAACTTGTTTGTACGTATGTTATATACTTAAGCCTACTTATTTATAATTAGTCACTTACAAAAAGAAGCGTCCAACTCCTTGTAACTGAGAATTTATAAATTCATAGTTCAGAGATTTATAATTTCCTTATTCAAATGAAGAAGCATTCTAATTCATTTCAATAAGATGATCATAAATCGTCTTACCTAAGCATAAAAACATGATATGGTAATGTGTAGAAAATGATATGATCATGAATGGTTAGATAATATTGAGATGTTGATTGTACTGACGCCCATATAATCGAGGATGAAAATTTATGTTGTAAAGGTATGAGGAAAGTATTTAGAGTTTGAGTATGATAGAATCGACAAATAATGTCGAGTTTTGATACCACCAGATAACAAGATGTAACGGAATTATCTCTTTATTATTTCATAGATAACTTTACATACGAACTTTACATATGAAAAAGAGTTGATACTTATGTTACATGTCTCGAGATTTAGTTGAGAGATAGAGTGATGTTGGAAATAGATGTTTTTAGCTCCTACGTTTCTAGTCTGCTGGCCTACTTTGTGGCAATTCTGAACCTAACAGTGCACGGGCCTGTGTGATGCAGAGTACACTTCCTACAAAGGGGATGAGGTCTATTATATCCACGGTTTCCATTAGCCTTGAAGATTTCCTGCCTTCCATTTGATGCTGTGGTGATAATTGTGTTCGGTTGTTGTTATTGTTTACGGTTATTTGGGTAGTTATTTTGTTAATGTGATTGTTGAAGTGGTTATTGTGTGCGATCCTTGGGGTAGTTCTGTTGTTGTTGTTGTTGGAGTTCTTTATCCATCGATCTTTCATTTGTGATCATTGGTTTCTTGCACAGAATTACGCTTTATTTTTTGGGTCCATTCTGTCTGTGAGTATGTTGGTGGCTTCTTCCAGAGTTGAGGTTTTGAAGCTGTAACGTTTCCTTCAATGCTTTGCGGCAGTCCCCCGATGAAAGCTTCCATAAGTTTATCGAATTGTCACCCTGTTTGGACTGTAGAATGCTAATTCTTTGGAATATTCTATGTAAGTCTTGAGATCACTTTCCATTTACAGTTAGACCATAAATTCATCTTCTATTTACTTGATCCAGTTCGGGACAATACTTGTTCGTCCGAAGCCTTTTTAAATCAGCCAGGTGATTTGACTTAGCTTTCTTTTTTCCCATAGTTGGGCTGTGCATTCCACCAGGACAAGCATCATCAGTTAGTACTAGTAGCAAATGTTACTTTATATTTCCTCAGCAATCTGCTTCGTAGATTATGATTCGTTCGTTCAAACAGCGAATAAGGACTAACTGCTCCCTTCCGTACATTAAAGCAGAAAAGTGACAGCTATAAACTCTTTGTAGTTTCCTTTTTAATGTAGGAGTTCAGTAAGATTGTTGGGCTTACTAGCACATGCTTATGGAAAGTCTGTCTTCCCAGATGTGTAAGATCAGCAATCAGTTGCCGGATGGCATCTAAAGTTATGGCTGGTGTTTCGGATGTTGACGTCCTTTTAGGAGGCATTCTATCAACATAAGAGAACATGTAGTAAGAATGACATCACAAGTTTAGAAAGGTAATACTTTAAAGAAAATGTGATGCTTAAAATGCTTAGAGAAATGCTTATTTTTGGATTTTAAGCACTTAGAAGTTATGGTATGATTCATGAAGACGGAGATAATGATACAAATGATGGAGATGATGATGGAAGAGAGAGATAAGTTGGAAACAATAAGGTATGAAACGGGATTTCCTTTATAAATAACTTGCCTTTTTACTGTACATAGTTAAGATTGATAAGCATTTTATTTTTTGACACACATCCCGTGGCTTAGGATTAAAGCTATAAATAGTTTAAGAGTTGATGATTTTGAGCTGGTAGATGACATCCTAAAGATCTTCCTGATTTGTTTGGTGATAAGCTTGGGTTTTCTCAATGATTTGTTCAAGATCGGAAATTCTGTAGTGAGCAAAGGCAATCTTATCCTTTTGCCCTAACCGTTTCTTTTGAAGTTTGATAATCTGAGTACGGATTTTCTTGAGTTCGGTCTTTAGTTTGTCACTATTTCTTCGTATGATCATTCTATCAATACGTCCTTCCTCCATTTTCTCGATGTGGTGAAGATAGAGTTCATCTAAGTAATTCAAAATATCTTCGATTTGTCCCTCATGATGTTTCAGATACATCTTAATTTTTTTAGACCTTTTTCCTATTTCAAATCTGAGGGTGGGGTAGGAGTAATAAATGGAGGAAGAAGATGGTGATACCAAATCAAAGGTTGATTCCGGGATGAATTAGCTATGTAGTTGAGGAAGATGATGGGGAATGTATTCGCTTCTAGGTGGTAATAGTTCTTTCGGAATAAAAAACCAAGAAATATCATGGATTTTAAAATATTAGTGATGGTGGTATATATCAAAGAAGAGTCAAAAATAGCTGGCGGAGTAGTAATAGGATCTGGTGTATAAATAGGTAATTCCTTAGCATAATTGCTTTGGTACGTCATTTCAATAAGTATTATTGTCGACAGATGGAGAATCCTGGTTTGGGATCCATATTATCTGTAGAGTTTTCCGAAGAGTTTAAAAGATCTGCTTTCGATGAAGTGATGGACCAAAAGTATAGTTAAGCATATTCCTAGAGGAAAAAGATCCTCAAGAGCGAAAGTTAGAGCGATTGGGAGAGACATCTTTCTATTAACAAACCTAGTGGTAAATAACAGAGTTATTTATGTATATAGTATAATAGATATGTATATTTACATACTTGTTCCTGGAATGTAGTGGACAGGAACACAACTCGCTGCCAAGCAACCCGCCGCGAAGAGTTAATCAACCCGCCGCGAAGAATATTTTGATCAAACCGCCGTAGAGTTTTCAAACCGCCAGAGTTTCCTTAAGGAATTAGTTATTTAAAATATTCAACCCGCTGACAACCTGGTCAAACCGCTGTTAAGCAAACCGCTGTGTATTAACAACTCGCCTCTTTGAGCAACTCGCCGCCTATTCAACCCGCCGGTAAGCAAACCGCTGCTTAGTAACAACTCGCCGCTTTAGCAACTCGCCACTTAAGCAACCCGCCGTGTGTCAGAGGGTTGGTAACCTACTCAATAAAATACTATTTTTCACCAAACCGCCGTGAAGAAATTCTGGCAACTCTCCACGAAGAACAACGACGTTTTTCACACAAAATCACCTATAAATCACCCTTTTGAACGATTTTGCTTGATTTCGTTTGCACAACACAATACCACAAGGTAATAGCAACTAGAAACACCCAAACTTCATCATTACAAACAACAAAATTCGGAGATCTTTTAAAAACGAGCTAAAACTTTCTATGGCACACTTTTCGAGCTAAATCAAGCAAAAATTCGCACATACACACGATCTAATCATCCCATAAGCTCTGATACCAATTGTGGTATATCCTATATCATAACACGGGTTCGATTCTTGGATCGGGCTAGTTTTTAGAGAGAGAAACACTAGAGAGAGAATGTCTAGAGAGAGAAAGTGTTTTCTTTTGTAAAATGAATTATGACTAGCTTGTCTCTTCCAAAGTTGGAAGAGACTATATATAGTACTTACAATATACCGGGTATTTGAACCCGACTTAAAACCGAAAAACGTACTATTAACTATTAAACTACGAGCTATATAAAACAGTAAAATACACGGGGTGACCGAGTCTTTTTCTAATATCCAACAGAAAGCATTAAAGAGATTAAAAGTGAGGCTATGAACTTACTAAGTCATTGAAAAAGCAATCACATTGTTATAAGATAAATGAGTATGTAAAAGAGTTTGTAACAAGCATGTATCCCCCTCGCGGGTTTATAAAATATGTCAAATGAGTAAAGGCGAGGTTATGAACTTCACCTGATAGGTAGATGTAGTAATTATTCTGAAATGAAAGCTGACGACCTTATCACAATCTTAACCGGGGAATGTTGATATAGTAAAATAATAGTAAACAGCCACGTCACACAACCTGAGTAGAATATGTCAAGTCTTAGGAAGATTATACTTTAGAAACGTGGTATAGAGAGTTATGAGTTTGATTGAAGAGTTTGGAATTATTGTATCACCGTTCGGGCCATCATAATTCAGAAGTCATTCAGTAAACGTTTGAGGAGCTAGGGCACTTTAAATTGTAAACCCAACAACTCAGTCAGAACGTAATACCAAGATGAAACTCCTTAATATGAAGCTCCCTAGTATTGTGATATGATATAATCGGTTTTAAGCGTTTTGATTAATATCTGGAAATGTTAAGCACGAGAAGCGTTAATTAAAGTTATGTCTGGTAATGTTTTGAATGTGTTTTTATACTTTTTCAAAATGTTACATTTTAGACCCTAGGGTTTGGAAAATTGCAAGTAGACCCCTGGGGTTTGCATTTTTACGACTTTGGTCCTTCAACTTTGAAAGATATACCAAGTAAACCTTGGACTTTGAAAAGTGACATAATAGACCCCTATAGTTATAACTTTGATAAAATGACATATTCAGCCCTTCTAGTTATTAATTTCAGAAAGTTACGATATATACCCCTTGCATGGATTATAATTACAAAACATGTCCAAATTGCCATGCAAGCTTATTTTAACATTTCAATAGACATTTATAAGTTATAATAAACTAAAATATGAAGTTTTAACGCAACACAAGTTTAAAATAACGATTCGTTAAGCTAGGAAGCAAAACGGGTCAAATTAGGGTTTCAAAACGTAAACGCGCGGGTTTTAAGTTCAAATTCCTTCATTAATCAATAAAGTGGTTATTTTAACATTAGTTAAGCATGCTAGGATAGATTATAACAATATTTAACCATTATAACATTTAGTTTTAAGAAAAACGCGAAATTAGGGTTTCGGGTGTACGGTTTTGGATCAAAATGGAAAATGAGCATGAATTGAGTTATGAAACTTTAACAAGAGTATATTTAGGATCATATGAACATTATAAGGGTGTAGTAGCAGAAGTAGAACATTCAAAACCTGGGTTTGAGCTTCAATGATCAAAAATGGTGGAAATGGGTCGTTTCGGGTAGTATTTCCACTCGTACGCCTTGTATCTTTACTCCGGGGCTTCAATTCTTTAGGGATTCGCTTCTTGAACTTCTTTAATGATCCTAGGATCATAAGGGAGCAAAGGATTGCTGCCAATTGGGTTTGAGAGAGAAGAGATGTGGTGCGAGTTGAAATGAACACATAAGGCTCCTATTTATACCCATTTGAGACCAAGGAGAGTAAGCAAAGCTTAGGATCTGTTCTTGACATGTGTTGTAGCTAGTAAGTGATGTGTAGAGGCTAGAAAATGAGGAGTGGAAGGTCTAGGAGTAGCTTAGATGTGTTGGCTTTCTCTTCTTGCTGCCGTGGATAAGGAGAAGAAAAAGAAGCACATGGTGCCTTCATTCTTGACCATGGAGGAGTCAAAGTTGCTTAGTAAGCTGCTATAAAGAGTCTAGAAGGTATCTTGGGTGGTCATTTGTACATGGTAGCAATTTAGAGGGGTTAAAATGGTCATAGAAGCAAACCGGGTCTATTTTGGGTTCGACGGGTTCTTCAAAAAAGAGCTTTCTTAAGCTTGTACACGTGATTTGGTTTAACTTTATCCACAAACCCATTCGGCTGGCTAACATAAACTTCTTCCCGCAGATTACCATTCAGAAACGCAGTCTTCATATCTATTTGGTAGACGACCATGTTCATATGAGCAGCAAACGCGAGAAAAAATCATTATAGGCCTCTAATCTTGCAAAACGGAGCAAAAAGACTCTCAAAATTCAATTCAATCTTTGATGGTAACACGAGCTTCTAAACGAGCTTTGTTCTTTAGTATTTACCTCCCAGTTCGTCTAGTTTCACTTTGTTTTAGTGGGAAAAAACCACTTCAAAGTAATAACCATAACTTTATCTGGTCGGGGTACGAGCTCCCATACTTTAAGTCGTTCGAACTCATTGAGTTCTTCTTGCATTGCTTCAATCCAACAGGCTTGAGTCAAAGCATCTTTATACGTCTTGGGTTCAACAGCAGTGAGGAAAGCATCGTAGTAACAGAAAAGAGCTTGCTCATGTAATTGCAGCCGTGTGGAAACTAGTCTAGCGAGTTCACCGATTATATTTTCAAGTGGATAATCCTTAGTCCATTTGTTATTTTGTTCAGAAATTTGGTGATCAGGATGCACAATTATATGAATAGAATCCGACGATGAGAATTGATCAGAAGAAACTTCTGGAATTAGGATACAAAAGTACGGATCATTAACCCTTATGAACAACTTAATATCATGTTGTCTCTTCAACAATGTTAGGAATGGGGGGATAGAAAGGGGAAAAAGGAACGTAAGGAGGTTGGTATCGGGTGTTGTTTGAGAGTTACGTGGTGATGGTGCATCTTGGTCAACTGTAGTTGAGGAAGGTGAACCGGTTGATACAGCAGGTTCTGGAGTTGCTACTTCATCAATTAGAGCAACGACTTCAGGGGCTAAGTGATCAACACTAGGTAGGGGATTGAGTAATTCATCGAACAACGGTTGAAACAACATATCCCAGTCAGTTCTTGAAGGTGGTACAAATGGTGTTGAAGGAGGAGGGTTTGGTACGAGTCCTGAACTGATTGTTGCAGGAGTCATTTCATGAAGTACGGGTCCTAAACTGCTGTGTTCAGAAGCCATCGCAGTCAGCTCATCAAAATCTACATGAATTGTCTTAATGATTCGTCTAGTACGTCGGTTGTAAATTCGAAATGCTTTCTTCGTGGGTGCATAACTAATGAAAATACCAATATCAGCCTTTGGTTGTAACTTGCCCAAATTCTCACTATCATTCGTTGGATAACAGAGTGCACAAAATCATGGTAAACCCATCCAAAAATACACTGGCTGATGACGTGTTATCCACCGAATGATAGTTTGAGAAAAAGGACAAGATTAACCAACCAAATTTGCTAAATTACAAAACCAACTTACATCCACCCCCTCTTCCCCTCCCAAACTCCCATACCCCATCAAACACACACCCCACCATCCCACAACACCCACCCACACGACACAAGAGGACTGCTAGAAGAACCTCGCAACAAATCGCAGGCCTGATAAGACCCGCAGACAGAGAAAGACTAGCTCAGGACTGCTTTCTGTCATGTAAAAGCTCATATGGTGTTTTGCCGTGACAAAGGCGTATGATGGAACGATTTTGGGTGTAACATGCGGCAGCCACTACTTCAGCCCATAGAAATAACGAAGCTTTTGCATAAATAAACATTGTTCGAGCAGCTTTAATTAGCGTACGATTTCGTCTTTCAACGACATCATTTTGTTGTGGAGAGCGAGCTACAAATGTTTCGTGAGAGATACCAACCTTCTCATAATATTCACACAACGTTTGATTAACAAATTCAGTTCCATTATCTGTTCTGATGCGTCGAACATGTACTTTCAGCCGCAGTTGGATCATCTTAAGAAACTTGATTATGAAATATGGAGCTTCATCTTTTGACCTTAAGAACTTAACCCATGTGAATAGTGAGTAATCATCGACAATGACAAGGATGTACTTCTTTCCATTAACACTTGCGACACGCATTGGTCAACAAAGATCCATGTGTAACAGATAGAGTTTTTCTTGATTGGTGTCTTCAGATTTAGGTTTGTGGGGTTTCTTCTTGCTCTTACCCATTGAACATGCAGAACACAGATGGTCCTTTTCAAATTTAAGCTTCGGTAGATCTCAAACAAGACCATGTCTAGCTAAATGGTTGATTGCACCAAAGTTTAGATGAGACAAACATCGATGCCATAGCCAGGACTTAGTTTTTGAGGCCTTTGACAAGAGACAAATAGGAGAGGACGCCATCATGTCTCCAAGAGACAAAGTATACAGATTTTTGCCTTGAGATCCAGTCAATAAATCAACACCTTCTAAATTATGAATGAAGCAGGTATGTTGACTAAAAGCAACCTCAAGGTTCGAATCACAAAACTGCCCAATGGAGAATAAGTTGTGTCCAAGTCCTTCCACATAGTAAACCCCTGATATCGTAACATTCCCAATATGATAATCACCATATCCCAAAATCTTTGCCACATGATCATTTCCGAATTTGACTGTACCCAAAAATTTGTTGACGAAATTGGTGAGCTGAGAGCGATCTCCGGTCATATGCTTGGAGCAACCAGAGTCCAAATACCAGAGGACAATTTGGACGACCTGCATTCATTAAGAGAGGAGATGGAACATTAGAAATTATGGATCTCCAAGATTTACTGGGTTCCTTATTATTAGCAGATACAGATTGAAGAACCTTAGATTTGCTAACAGGGACATTAGTTTTAGATTTCCTAGGTTTTCGTGAATAGACCATGTTACAAACTGTTTAGATGTTTTCATTTATCTAGGAACAAATGGTTTTCTAAGGGGTGCGCTTCAGTAGTAGTGGTAACCTAGTTAGAGGGCACGCATTTCCTACAGATGTGAAGGTCCGACCGTGTAGGTCTCCAGATATATCCAATAGTCTGTAAATTTTTCCTGTTGGTTTCCAAACTTTTCTATTTGTTTTGTTTCTTAGCAGATTTTCGGATTTTTGCATGCGCATTCACATTTTGATATAATCAAGAAATAACAAATCATGATTATCAGGAAAGCATGCAACCATTACACCTTAAACACATTTAGTTCAGAATTAGCAGTAGCTTGGAATGTTGCACATGAGCAGTTCCTTTAGGTACAACTACATGAATCTTTATTTTTCAAACTAGATTTAACTTTCCTAGGGTGGGCTTCTACTTTATACTTTTAAGTACTACTTGGTGTTTTCCGAATCTTATCTTTCTTTGTATTGCCTGAAGGCTGTGATCCGCTAGCACTAGTAGACGGTTTTACTCCTATAGAAGACAACATAGGTTTGTTTAGGAAATAGTTTGCTGTAGAGAATGTTTTTGTGATAGTGTTTCTAAGGATGTGACAGCTCAGTGAATCTAAATCTTTTGTCCTTGTTCTTTGGGATAAGCACTAATTTTCCATCTAGTATGTTGATGACTCGGGCAGGTTAGATTGATGTTTGGAAGCAAAATCCTGAATTAGTTTAGCATCCCTACAGGCAGATTCTATGGTATGAGTCTGGTGGATATTTTGTTTTAACTGTTCAACTAGATCCTAAGAACTGCAAGCTTCTTCCTGAGTGTGATTATTATAGGCAGCGCTGAGCTGACTTTTGTTTCAACAATTATAGGGTTATTGGTTCCCTTATTAATCTATGGATCACTAGAATGATGTGTAATTCATTATTAGCTAATCTTTTCCTTTTGAGTTTCCTAAATGCATATCTTGAGAGTGGGTAAATTACAAAACTTGTTCCTGGAAGACAAGCATTTAAATCGAAATTTCATAGATTTAGATTGACTTGATTAGTGTAAGTCTGCACCATTGTTCTTATGATCGAACACGTTTTGGTTTATCGAGTCAATAAAGTTGCTTATTAGGTCTGTTTCAAATGATCATTTCTCAGCAATAATCTTTGTCACCCTATGATCCAATTCAATATTTATGGTTTTAATCTCTTCTAAGTCCTGTTTGATCTTATCCTTATCCATATTTCCACTAAGAGAGTTAATTCTCTCTTTCAACTTCTTTATGACCATGTCTTTTCTTAGGGACCGAGCTTTCAAATTTCATTTATTCAAAACAATTGATCTAAATACTGGGAGCATTTTGATTTGAATAGAAGTGTCCCTTTGAAAATAAAATTCTGATTAGGTGTGTATCAACTTCTAACGAATGCAATGTTTTTCAAAGAGTGGTAAACTTTTGAACAGTTTATCGTAAATCTATTTTTTAACAAAATCCTTTTGAAGCTCAGTCTTAAGTTTGAGACACTTTTCACATTCATGCACATTCACAGAGGCAAAATCCATAGAGGAATTTACAATCAAGTTCACAATATCTTTGCTCATCACTTGTTCCAAGAGTCGTTCATTTTTGTTCAAAGCTTGATTCATTTTAACTTCAAATGTTTTTGACTCTACACGATGTTGTTCCACAGCCTGTTCCATTTGATAGAAGACATTTTGGACTTCAGCAAGTTCATTAACCAATTGTTGGTTGAATGTACTAAATAAGGCTTTCAGCGCTTTTACAAATGGAATTATTTCATCCTTTAAAAACAAGCTTTTGTATGTTTGAAAAACCACACGTGCCCTCAGTGATAGCTACTTTTGGTGGGGTGGTTATTCTTTGACTACCACATCAAAGTTAGCAAGATGGTATTTAAGTTTCTTCAAACTCGTATTAACCATGCTGACTTTTGGAAGTTCTTTAGAACTTCAAACAGGTTGTGGGTCTATCAAAAAGATCGGGTTCTGAGGAACTCACAACGTTATGCGACCAAAAGGCTTGTTCAGCAGATAATTCAGTTTGTGGAACAAACCGTGTTTCAAAATCTTTATAAAGTTTATTAAGAGCAGCATAATCGATTGGTGTGGTATCAATTTGTTTTATCTTTTCTTGCATCATATTATCCTTCATGTTTTAAAAGCATTTTTGAACGACTCTCTTCAGCAAGTGTTATAAGGACTCTTTCTGAGTAAGGGATCACAAATAGGATTGGTTTTTTCTGAATTATATCACAACATATTAAGCATTTATGTTCCAATACTGAGCTTTTCTGCAGATAGAAAGGATTTTGAAAAACTAGAGCTTGTGTAGTGGTATTTATATAGAAAAACTGAGGTTTGTCAAAATTGCTGAATGTTTGTGCAGATTTGTAGCTCTTTTTAAAAACGTATTTCTAGGTGTTTGATTGCTTTTCTTAAAGGTTATTTCCCTATCAGGGTTTTAGATTCTTCTTTCTTAAATCATTTTTTGAGAGCAGTAAACCGTTTGAATAAAGATTCCAGTTTCTTTTAAATGTTTTGAAAGAGTTCGTTTAAGATGATCAATCTCTACAGGATGTGCACATGAATCTGAAAACGTTATCTTGGACTCTTTTTAAATCAACGTTTTGTCCTTCTTTCAACACTTTAACTTGTTCCTTATATCTTTCAAGCTCAGCAGTTAAAGTATCATTGACACTTTTATTTTCCAGATTCGTCTTGGTATAATGAACTACTTGGGTTTTTAGTTGTTCAATCACAGATAATATCAAATCATCTTGTTGTGCAGAAGAGTTAGAATTTTGAACAGCTACCTGTTGTGATTCAATCAGATACTGAGAATAAGGAATGATATTGCTATCACTGGTTATTTCAGTCTCTGAATAGTTCACAACATTTGACTATTCAGAAGACGGCATAGCCTGCACAACTTGATTAGTCATATCATTATTCACATTATCATGATTGTGTACCTCAGAAAGAGCGTCTGAACCATAGTGAGATAAATTCGCCATGAGAGCAACTTTGGCAGTGTTAAGTTCATCACAATCAGAGTCATATGCATCCAAATCATCAGCTTGATAAGCAGCATTGTGAGTTATGACAGTCTGTGTGGCTTGACTTCTGGATATGACTGGATCTTACCAACCTAAAATGGGCGAGTTCCTTTCTATGTAAAATTTGGACCACTTGCTTGAGCTTGATAACCAACAGACTTATAATTAAACCACGTATAATCCATTTTCTTCTTTGGTTTGTTGATGTTTGGACATGTGGCCTCTACCCTTAGCAAGTTTAGCAAATAACCGTTACTTAACAAATAACAGTCCTTTGTTTCCCATAATTGCTTCCACTTTCTCTTGGAGTGTAAGTCCTTGAAGTACCTGCAGCTAAAGAAGTTTGTCTCCCCTAAATTGGTTGTAAGGTTACTCTTCTATTATTAATGGTAGCTTGTTGCCTAGGGTTTGACGAGTTCCTCGGCTAGTTATTGGTAGTGGGATAGTGGGAATTGACAACAGCAGTCAAGAAAGACATTATGTGATTGATGGCATCAATGGGATCATCACGTTTCTGGAACACTAGAATAATTAGACTCGAGTATGGTTGGGAAAATTCAGGTTGTTAGTTAACTGTGGGAGCATATTCCAATTGAGGGATGGATGACGATGGAGAATAAACGTTGTGGTGAACTGATGATTGATAATCATTGGATGGTAAAGTGATTGAGAGAGGTGTTGATGATTGATGAGTTGAGAATTGTTAAGACTGATAAGGTGATCCATACTGTGGAGACTGATATGGTGAAACTTGTGGTTGAAATTGAGTGTTTTGGTAAGAGTTTTGATGAGTTTGATAAGGAGACTAGGTCATCTGATGGGTTGCAACCAAAGCAAGCAGATTTGAGTTGCGTTTATGCATTAAACGAACCTCATTTGCATGAAATTCATGTTGTCCCAAGTAAGCATGAAGCTGATCAACGATAGTTGTATGCAAATCCCGAACCAGCTTGACATCTGTCACAAATTTGCTCCACTCAGAAGGAAGAGTGTTCAAAAACTTTGTGTTCACTTGAAATTGTTCCAGTTTCATATTGTAGATGTTCATGTCAAGTATAACTCACGTAGTGTTTCCCCATTCTTATAAGCAAACTTATCAAATTCATCATAAAGCTTACACTCTCTTTCGTGTTTCGTCAATGAAGATCCTTGCATGAGAAGTTGAATTCTTGCCCAAAGTTCCTTGGCGACTTTATGATTGCTAACCAATGCATAGAACTCAGGTGGTAGTCCTTGGAGAATGATATTTGTGGCTTTGATATCACAATCAGCTTGAATTGCTTCCATAGCAGATAACTGAGAATATTTCTTTGGTCTTGTCACTCTATTTTCTTCAATTGAAGGCTAAATGAGTGGACCATTTTCAACGTATTCAAGAATCATTCTTCCATGTTGTCTATTCATCATATATAGCTCCATTCTACTTTTCTAAGAATCATACATATCTTTTTCCAACATGGGTGGACGATTGTCAGCACCCGAAAGAATTGCTTTGTCCGTAAGTGTCGTCATTGAGAAATTTGTATGTTAAAATATTATTATCGGATCGAACGGTGGTAGAAAGAAATTGTGTTTGATTAAGGTGTCCTTTAAGTATTTGAATTCTTGAAACTACACGAGATTTTACAATTCTTGACAAAACCGGGAAAACAATTTAATGTTTCACGGGATTTTACAAGTCAAAGAAATAAACCGTATAATTTTGAAATTTGAGTTGTTCGGTTTCCACTGGGGTGACTAGATCGGTTTGCACTGGAGATGACTAGTTCGGTTTCCACTAAAATGACTAGATCGGTTTCAACTAAAAGTGACTAGATCGGTTTCAACTGAAAGTGACTAGATCGGTTTCAACTGAAAGTGACTAGATCGGTTTCATCTGAAAGTGACTAGATCGGTTTCAACTGAAAGTGACTAGATCGGTTTCAACTGAAAGTGACTAGTTCGGTTTCCACTGAGAAGACTAGATCAGTTTCCACGAAAACCCACTTTTTTAAAACTCAAAAAGACAGGTTTTTGACGATTGTTTTCTGAAAAATTTTATACCAAAAGTGTTACTAAGCCTATAGGGACAAGAAAAATGACAACTTTAAGGTTTTTATGCCAAAAATTTTAAAATCAAGATTTTGACCTTTATAAAGCT
>BQNB010114864.1:0-21672 GCA_026074375.1 Tanacetum coccineum
CATGGACTTAAGCATTTGGCTTAGTCGCGTGTAACACGTTAATATTTTATTGTGTAGTTTTGTGCTAGGAAATTTGGGAAGCTGCGTTGAGCATCAGGTAAGTTTCATAGTCCCTCTTTTTACATTGTTTTAAATTGGGATGGAAATGATGCAAATGGTTTGATTGTGTGGTTTAATTGATGCATGGACATTTATGTGGCTATTATATGATATGTGCTAAATGTTTATGTGTTGTTGGATCGGAGGGCAACATTCCTACCCATGCTGTGTGATTTGGATTAGAGGGTAACATTCCTACCCATTACTGTGTGATTCCGATCGGAGGGTAAACGTTTTACCCATTATTGTGTGATTCCGATCGAAGGGTACCCATTTCAGTGTGATATTTTGGTGTGACTTGGATCGTTGGACACGTTTCGTCCTGATTGTGGTTGTTTTGTACGTATGCATGTTAGCCTGTATAATAGCTAGCCTAACTGTCCTGCCATGTTCTGTTTTATTAATCACAGTAATTGATTGAAAGTTTGAATTGTGTGTCGTAAACCTATGACTCTCACCAACCGTTGTGTTGACGTTTTTAAGCATCATTTTCAGGTGAGCATCATGATGATCTTAAGAATAAGAGGAGTGGCTAGAGAGACCATAGGCTGCTTGCGG
Source organism: Tanacetum coccineum (assembly GCA_026074375.1). Lineage (NCBI taxonomy): Eukaryota > Viridiplantae > Streptophyta > Magnoliopsida > Asterales > Asteraceae > Tanacetum > Tanacetum coccineum. The sequence continues at coordinate 658 of BQNB010114864.1, forward strand.
AGTTTAATCTCCTAGTTTATTTCATGCATGAATGAATATTGAATGTTGTTGATTTGAACTGCTTAGGTTTATTTTGGATGTTTTGCATGTCTTGGTATTGACGTGAACCCCCTTTGCTTCAATACAAGACGCCATTTATCTTTTTATGTTTGTTTGGGTTATTTTCATGACACTTTGTGTCTATACTTTGTTTACTTTATGCATTGTAGTTCTCTATATAGACGACATTGTGTTGTGATGATATCCGTTCTCGTTACGCCTCGCGTTTCTGCCTTGGCGGGGTGTAACAGATTGGTATCAGAGCCTTTGGTTATAGAGAAGTAGGTGGTTTGCCTAGACTATAACCTAGGAGTCCTTCATATAGTGCATAATAGGATCTATATGTTTATCTATCTAGGCGTTTTGTTTTCTTGCTTTTCTCTGTGTTTTATTTTGACCTACGAGCTACTCGATATCAAAAGATTCAGAAAAGGAGCCAATTGAGGAGGAGCCTCTCGAGGGACCGAAGGAGGAAGGGTAGTTGAAGAGTCGGAGAAGGAGGTCGACTCAGATCTCCTGTCGGATGCTCGTAGTAGGCCTAGACCCGCAGAGTCAGGTGACTTTTGCGAAAGCAAAGTCAAACCCAAGTGAGGCCCAACATAAGCTTATTCCATCATTTACCTCGACATATTGCTATTATCGATGATTTCTATCTTTTGACTCTCGCTGCGGTTCGCGCTCCTCGGGCTCTATGACGGCCACTTTTGTTTTCTTTCGTTTTTTATTTTAGTTTTATATAAATAAGTATTTCTTTGATGAAGCATCGTAGTTGTGTAATATTTGAGTCGTGTAGATGTGTAATGTGGTATATGTGCATATATGTGTGTTATAATTATAGGTGGCCAACATAATTATAAAGGCGTCACACACGTGGACTTGTGACCATGATTGCATTGATTAGTGTTTATTTGTTAGGTAATAGAGTAATATGTTGTAGATATGTGTGATCTGTTATGGGATGGTTCATATGTATTGGAATTCTTCTTTTACCTGATGAGCGATTATGTTAGGCTCAGTTGCGTAGATAGTAAGTTTCCCCTTCTATCTAATGTTTGCAGATACCCCGGATACCTATTATTACTGCTATTGTTATTATTGGGTTGTTCGATTGCTCGATTACTTGTTCGGAGATCTTACACCCATTTTAGGATTCCTGGTTTGTGCCCTGTCGGTACGGATGATCTATTTTTCCTATTCAGTGTCTTGATATATATTGTTCGGATTTACTTCTTTGGATATTGGTATGTTTCACTTGGTTCTTTCCTTGCATTTATTATTAATTTTTCTTCAAGCACTAATTGTTCATAACATATTAGTGTGGATGTTTACTCCCTTTTTTTCACATCCTTTAGTTTTCGTAACATGTTTGCGACATGTTAGTACTGATGTTTTTATATGGTTCTTATTTTGATCGTTAGTACGGATGAGTCATTACGTTCTTCTTTTGGTTCGTAATGTCTTTGCATGAATTTCACTTGTACGTGTTCGTTTGACTGTTATTCTGATTATATGGTTCTTTGTACTTTCTTTCGCCTTCAAGCAATAGATTGTGTTAGAGTTCTTATGGTATTTTGCAATCCCTTCTGGGTATTACGATTTCCTTTGTTGAGTTACATATTTTATATTGAGGACGAACTATAAAAATCCTATTGAATTATATCTTGATGAGGTTTGGGGAAAACTATTTTTGAAATAATTTTTACGAATACAACACTTTTATGGAAATGTCTCTTTATTTTTTTGAGAAACTATGTTTACAACAAATTTTATGAAACAGTATGATAATTGATTGACTGTCAAAACTATTTTTTAAGATAATCTTTATGAATAAGATATGATAATATTTGTATATGCTTGTTTTGATAAATTTTATTTTTATAAAAAGTATGTTTAAAGTAATTTATATGGGTATATGCCATACATCCTAGTTTACGTAACTTGTAATTGGGTTTTTTATGACAACTTGTTGAAATGAATTTTTAATGATTGTATTTAAGAGGATTCGTATATTTAAAATGATTTTTTTAAAACGACTTTCTTTATTGTTCAAAATGATTTTTTAAACAGTATTTAATTGGTTCTTTCGAGTAAAGTCGATTATTGGTATAAGAATTCTATCTTTCGTATTTATCATTATTCGATATGTGTTCCTTTTATCTTGGTACGCACTTGTGCTCTTTTGTTTGTGTTTCCTATCGGTATAGATATTCTTTCCTTTTCTTTTAAGGATTCTTATTTCATTTGATCCACGTTATTTAGTATGTGAAAATCCCTTATATGTTTTATATCTTTTGATCTAGATACCGTTTGCTAATTTGATGTGCTTGTGGGAATAGACCGGTTGTCCAAGAGGAAGTTTGGGATAGTATGTCATGAGAAGGTGGTTAGGATACTGTTGGAAGGTGATGAGATACTTCGGGTTCATGGTGAACGTACTCAAGGAGTCGTGAAAACCTTAATGAACACTAAGGTAGGTGAATCGAAATTGAGTGATATTTCCGTCGTACGAGATTTTATTGAAGTGTTTCCGGAAGACTTGTCGGGGTTACCACCACAACGACAAGTGGAGTTTCGCATAGATTTAGTTCCTGGAGTGATGCCAGTTGCAAAGTCCCCATATCGTCTAGCGCCCTCGAAAATGCAAGAATTGTCTGGGCAGCTTCAAGAGTTGCAAGACAATGGTTTTATTCGACCTAGTCATTCTCCGTGGGGAGCACCTGTGTTGTTTGTTAAGAAAAAGGATGGTTCTTTTCGTATGTGCATTGATTATAGGGAATTAAATAAGTTAACTGTTAAGAATCGATACCCTCTCCCTAGAATTGATGATTTATTTGATCAACTGCAAGGATCACGTTATTTCTCCAAGATAGATCTTAGGTCGGGATATCACCAGCTCTGAGTATATGAGGATGATATACCAAAGACCGCATTTCGAACGAGATACGGGCATTTTGAGTTTGCAGTTATGCCTTTTGGGTTAACCAATGCACCAGCAATCTTTATTGATTTGATGAATAGAGTTTGTAAACCTAATCTAGATAAGTTCGTCATTGATGACATTTTGATCTACTCTAAGTCTAAGGAGGAACATGAGATTCATTTGAGGTTAGTGTTAGAATTGTTGAGGAAAGAGAAGTTGTACGCTAAATTCTCCAAGTGTGAGTTCTGGTTACAAGAAGTGCATTTCCTTGGCCACGTGGTCAACCAGAATGGCATTCACGTGGATCCAAGTAAGATTGAGGCAGTAAAGAAGTGGAAGGCTCCTACTACACCGTCTGAAATTCGATCATTTTTGGGTCTAGCAGGTTACTACCGATGTTTTATCGCAAACTTCTCTAAGATTGCTAAACCCCTTACTTTGTTGACTCAGAAAAACAAGAAGTATGTATAGGGCGTAGAACAAGAAGAGGCCTTTCAGACTTTAAAGAGTAAATTGTGCGATGCACTGATATTGTCACTACCTCATGGGGTCGAAGATTTCGTAGTCTACTGTGATGCATCGAATCAGGGATTGGGTTGTGTACTCATGGAAAGGGGAAAAGTAATTGCCTATGCATCAAGGCAGCTAAAGATCCATGAGAAGAATTATACCACGCATGACTTAGAATTGGGGGCAGTTGTGTTTGCCCTTAAAACTTGGAGACATTATTTGTATGGTACGAAGAGTGTCATCTACACGGATCATAAGAGCCTTTAACACATATTTGATCAGAAGGAGTTGAATATGCGCCAGAGGAGGTGGATTAAATTATCTAGTGACTATAAGTGTGAGATTCGCTACCATCCAGGTAAGGCGAATGTGGTGGCTGATGCATTAAGTAGGAAGGAACGAGTGAAACCTAGACGTGTACGAGCAATGGCTATGACTATTCAGTCTGGAGTAAGAGGAATGATACTGGCAGCCCAGAGTGAGGCGTTCAAGCAAGAGAACGTACTTGCAGAAAGGCTACATGGTTTAGATCAATAGATGGAAAGGAAAGAAGACAAGAGTTTATACTTTATAGACCGTATATGGGTATATCGTAGTAGAGAGGTTGTGAAGAACGATAATAATGGATGAAGCTCAAAAGGACTAGTACTCGTGCATCTTTAGCGGATAAAATGTACATCGTAGTTGGTGTAATAATATGTACCATGTCTTCGAGATAGTATGTACTGTGTAGCCGAAATGAATGCGATATTGCTAGTTACGTTAGCAAATGTTTAACTTGTGCAAAGGTGAAGGCTAAGCATCAAAGGCCTTCAGGTTTATTGCAACAACCCAAGATACCCAAATGGAAATGGGATAAGATCACTTTGGATTTTATCACAAAACTACCTAGGTTAAAGAGTAGGCATGATTCAATATGGGTAATATTTGACAGACTTACCAAGTCAGCTCATTTTCTGGCAATGCGTGAAGAAATAGTATGGGACAAATTGGCAAGTTATACATCGATTAGGTCGTTGCATGGCATGGAGTTTCCTATGTCTATTTAACAATCGAGATGGACGGTTTTACTTTCACATTTCTGGCAAAACATTACAGAAACTTTAGTGACTGATTAGATATGAGTACAGCTTATCATCCCTCAAATGGATAGACAAATTGAGCTAGTGATCAACCATTAGGATATGATAAAGGGCGTGAGTGATCAACTTTCGGCGCAATGGATGCTCCCCTACCGTACTGAATTCTCTTACAACAATAGTTATCATTCGAGCATTCGGTGTGCTCCGTTTGAAGCATTGTATGGAAGAAAATGTAGGTCGCCCGTTCTATGGGCTGAGATTGGAGAAAGTAGTTTGATTGGGCCCAGAGTTTGGTACAATAAATGATTGAAAAAGTGGTGTACGATAAAGAAAAAGCTCAAGGAGGCAAGGAACAATCCAAAAGAGTTATGCTGGTAATAGAAGGAAACCTTTGGAATTTGAAGTAGGAGATCGAGTGTTACTGAAGGTGTCGCCTTGGAAGGGCGTGATACGTTTTGGAAAGAAAGGTAAGTTAGCACCAAGGTATGTAGGACTATTCAAGATCCTGATAGGACGCCTGTAGCTTATCGGTTAAGATTGCCCGAGGAATTGAGTAGTGTGCATGACACATTCCACGTGTCAAATTTGAAGAAGTGTTTGGCGGATGCTAATCTGCATGTGCCATTGGATGAAATCAAGATCGACAAGACTCTTCGTTTTGTTGAGGAACCCGTAGAGATTATGGACTGTAAGGTTAGGAGTTTGAAACGTAGTAAGATATCACTTGTGAAAGTTTGTTGGAATTTAAAGCGTAGTCCTGAGTTTACTTGGGAGCGCAAAGACCATATGAAGTCTAAGTATCCTCAATTATTTATTGATCGTGCTGTTGAACCGGCTAGTTAAATCTTGGGACGAGATTTCCTTAAGGAGGGGATACTGTGACACCCGTGATTTGAGTAGGTTAGTCATACTTTTAGAGTTGGCTAAGTGTTTATATGTGCTATATTTGTGATCTATTTGATTTTAATTGTGTGCATGATATCATTCTGAGATGCGTGTTCATCTCATTTTTTTAAATGAGTTTTTGGGGTATTTGATGGGTATTCCATTTTGTTCACGTGTAGCGATAATGGAAATGATGATGCTTTGAATGCATTGCTACGTCAATTTGTGATGGAATTAATAGGAAAGTATATATATTAGAAATGAATTAGGTTCTTGAATTGCGAGAGTTAGCAATGAACTTTCTAAATATAGAGAGTATTTTTGAGAAATGAAAGTTATAAATAGAAAGTTAGTATATAGTTTTCATGCAAAAAGGTTTACCAATTTTACAAGGTTTTTGTAAGAAATTTAAGGTAATGAAAGTAATTGGTATAATTAATTTATAAAAAAATATATTAAAATATGATATTAAAAAGGGGGGCGATCGTTTGTAAAAGAAAAGAAAAAAGAATGTATTTTATTCTAATCACAGAGAGATATAAGTTCAATTAGGATTCTATTTAGTTAGCTTAATAAGAAAACCCTAGCTCATTTGTTGCCTCCCCTTCTCCCCTTGGTGCTGTCATTTTTCCCCTCCCCAAAGAACAAGGAAGACAAAAAATTTTGATCAAGAATTAGCAAGGATTTGTGGTGTTAAGAACATATAAGCAAGAGGTAATGATTCTAACCTAGCTTAATCTCTCATTTAATGTAACATTTTATATGATGGATCATTAGGGTTTTTAAAACTTCTGTAATTAATTATGTTATGATCATGCTAGAATGTTTAGGGTTTGATTAGGGTCATATTGGTGCAAACGGATAGGATTAAAACATGTTAATTTGTGATTTAGAGTTTGGCAGATTTTGGGTCGTGTTCAACAAATGATATCTTAATAATAGAAACGAGTTAAGAAGTGAATCTTATGCCTAAGTTATAGTTTAGAGAGTCTAGTTTTCAAAAACTCCAGCCTCGAAGGGTTTTGATGTCGGGAAGTTAGTCAAATGGTCGTTACAAGAAAAGTTATCAAAACAGTAAATACGGGTTAGATTTAGGTCAGAATTAGAGAGGTAAAACCCCTATTTAAAATTCGAATTAAGGTTAGACAAACCACAAAATTCAAGTTTTATATGTCTATTATCTTCACCCCAAAATATAGCTTCTGATTAGTTTTCTAAGTATGGATAGACATATTCCCAAGGTCAAAACATTTTAGTCGCGTTCAGTCCGAAACTAGGTCACTTTGAGTTGGGAATTTAATTGAGGCATTTGTACATGTGAATTGCTTTTAAGGAATATGAGGTAGTTAGTAAATACCTAAGTGTACATAGGTGCTTTATTTTATAATTAATAGGTTCGGTAGATAAGGGTTGAAAGTTAGAAAAGTGACACTAAAATTCTGCGTTTTCGGGTAAAATATAGTTAATTAAACTTATGAGTAAATGAGATGGTTAAATTCGGGCATGGTGTCGGGGTGACCCATGGAGGTATGTAAACCCCTTAGACATTCATCCTATTATTGTTACATGGACTTAAGCATTTGGCTTAGTCGCGTGTAACACATTTATATTTTATTGTGTAGTTTTGTGCTAGGAAATTTGGGAAGCTGCGTTGAGCATCAGGTGAGTTTCATAGTCCCTCTTTTTACATTGTTTTTAAATTGGGATGGAAATGATGCAAATGGTTTTGAAAATGTTTAATTGTTGTGATTATGTGATTATAGATTGCAAGTCATTTATGTGGCTTTATATGATATGTCAAATGTTAATGTGTTGTTGGATCAGAGGGTAACGTTCCTACCCATGCTGTTTTTTTTTGTGATTTGGATCGGAGGGTAACGTTCCTACCCATTACCGTGTGATTCCGATCAGAGGGTAAACTTTTCTACCCATTACTATGTGATTCCGAGCAGAGGGTACCAATTCATGTGATCTTTTTGAGTGTGCTTGGATCGTGGACACGTTTCCGTCTTGATTGTGGTTGTTTATGTACATATGCATGTTTAGCCATATAATAGCTAACCTAACTGCCCTGTCATTTTTGTTTTATAATCATACTATTTGATAAAAGTTTGAAAATTGTGTGTAGTAAACCTTATGACTCACCACCAACCGTTGTTTGATGTTTTTAAGCATCATTTTCAGGAGAGGCATCATTAGGATCTTAAGATAAAAGGAGTGCTAAGAGACCATAGTGCTATATGCGTAGTTAATGCTCCTAGTTTATATCATGCATGATTGAATATAGAATGTTGTTGAATGATTTGCTTAGTTTATTTTGGATTTATTTCATTTCGTCGTATTGACGTGTGACCCCCCCCCCCCCCGTTTGCTTTAATACAGACCCAATTATCTATTTATGTTTGCTTGGGAGTATTTTCATGACACTTAGTGTCTATACTTTGTTTACTATGCATTGAAGTTCTCTATAAGACGCCATTGTTATATGAATCCATTCTCGTTCTGCCTCGCGTTTTTGCCTTGGCTGGGGTTGACACTAGAACAGACCATCCTTATTTTTTCTGTCACGGTAATAAGACACACATTAAGCTTGAATTTGAAGTATAAATGAAGAGGCATAAAATAACATGTAACATGCTTTTCAAACTCAAACTATAAAAACTAATCCAAACATAATAAGATCAAACTTCTACAGATGTTTTGTAACGTTTGTTTTCGTCATTATATGTCTAAATAAGAAACAAACAATTATACTAATGTAGTATTTTCTGTCCAGCTAAAAAACGATGTCGCTATATTAATGAAAAAAATTGGCAGCTTAATATGCAACCGAAAGGCATAAAAAGAGGTTAAATTTATGTATGAGGCATTAATTTGACAGACCAACATACATCAAACCCCCTTTGTATAGAAACTTTTGTTTAAACACAATGTAGCATTTAACTTTTGCACTATGATGTTTGTTCTTGTTTCTTTTTTGAACTTTGTTAATTTTATGTAATGTCATGAATCCAAACACCCATTTAAGTTTTCACGCAGCAGGTGGTCACAAACTTTAGTTAAACATGATGCATTAGCCATAGCCAAGCAACCCTTAAATTTGCTATTTTATTGCTAGCAGGTTCAAAAACCAATATTTTTTTGTTGCAGACCATAAGCAATAAATTCTGGTTCAAACTTGATTGTGCTTAAATGGATCAGATAGGCCATTTAATTTAAATGGAACATGCGGGTTGTTGCTTTGAAACAGACGATAAACATAATTATGCTTAAATAGGTTAGATGGGTCTTTGTAATAATAGTAACATAATGTGTTTTTGAATCTTCTAAAAGTCCTGTGCGGTTCTCACCATTCTCCAGCATGTGTTAGTTTAGTAATCTAGTCTTAAGTATGTAAAACAAAGGAGATTTAGGGAATGTACCTAAATTATATGACAGAACAACCTATGATCATAGGTTGAATATATGGCACATACCATGCATCTAGTCGGCTTTATATTCTTAAAAATGTCACAAAAATAGATAAATAAGCATCTTAGCCATACTAAAAAGTCTTACAGATGACACAAAACTTATATCTATGGTTATAGAACAACTATTTGCAGATTATCTATGTCAAATGTTTACAACTTAAACTCTAAATAAAGTATGATCTTTGTGAACGAATATATAAAAGTTTATAAAAAGTTAATTTGTATGATCATGAAATCCTATATTTTCCAACAGCTGTTTACCAAACTTTTATTAGCCATTGCTTTTGAAGAAAAAAGTTAGTATGTATGTGCAATGGCGTAGGTTTCACCTATTTAAACACTTTGAAAAATAAACAACTTACCAAGACTGTCACCAACGTTAAAGGTGTGTCCAAAAGCCCAAGTACTATAAGCCACCAGCATCATTTGAGTAAAGTTTCCAACACCTACTAACCCATTAAACTTATTGTTGTGAAAAATAATTTACTACACTTTGGTTTCTGATGTCCTAGTGATCTGCACATATTCTCCATCAATGCCCCCTACATCCACATGTAGATACAAAGTAAGGCTATTGTAAACCAAAATAGGAAATAATATTTTTAAGAGCATTACTGCATCCATTAATGACTTTATTAGTCAAAGAAGAAGTATAAAGTTCACTTACCAATACAGGGACGCATTTGTGCTCATTATAATTGTAATATTCATCTCAAAAGTTAAGAAATTGGAACCTTTGTGCTAATTTTAATTGTAACACTTCAGTGACCTCTGAACTCTTGTTTTGTAACAAAATAGTATTAAAAACATCAGGAGAGGAATAAAAATGCTAAGATTAAATACATAAAATAGATTTCCATCAGAATAAAAGAAAGGCATTTGGCTCACAAGTCATCATCATCCATTCTTGGTTTACATACCAGTTGCGCCTTCACTCGCGCTTGCGCCTTGACATACTAAAATTTTTGAATTAAACCTAACCTAATATTGTAAGTGATTTTATGAATGACGGTTGGTGTTTTGCAGCGATAAGACAGCAGCTACTGGCAATTCTGTCATCGTTATCCCCACCCTCAGCTTCTACCGCCTCATTAATTTTGTCCTCGTTATCCCCACCATCGGCATAAACCATTTCCTCTTGAATGCTTTCTTTTTCGGGTTGGATTGCTGTTGGTGAATCAGCTTTAGGCAAATTTGTGGATTCATAATCTGAATCATCTTATGATGCTTTGCGGATCCTGTTCAAAACAAAAATGATACGGCGAAAAGAAAAGAACATTAGAATATGAGAAGAATATTTGAGTAACATGTCATCATGGTTAGTATTAACATACCTGTCTATACCTTTCAAACAAATCCTCGATAAGAATTTCACTCTCTTTTTGCAACAATGCAAGCTGCAAAACAATACATTCGTTCGTAAGATTTCACCTGTGGCTCTAAAACAATTCCTTAGGAATAAACAATCCAAATGACCTGAAAACTAAAGACAGGTAATACTTAAGGAATCAGATGGTCAAAACCCAGGATAGTTAGGCAATAAGCTCAATATGTCAGATTGGTAAACTTGGTATTTTTAGTTACCTCATAACAAAATCCGCACTAAGTATTTCTCAAAAGCAATCACTAAATAGCAGCTCCACTTAATTAAACTAAAGTCTGACTATCTAACTTCAATATGATCCAATGAAAAACATACAAAAGGTCTATGATAACAGATGCCAATCTATGAAAAAACTACGTTGTTGAGGTCCAAAGGACAAATAAAATTTTCCTTTATAGATATTTTGTAAAATAAATTTCAAGATCCAAGCTAACCTTACCTTTCATTTTTGAAAATGTAGACAAAGATCTTGGATTATGTAAAGTCCTGCAATATTAAACAAATTCATTGTTAGCTTATAAACGTCCATGGACAAAAGCCGACCGAATAAGCATATACCGTGATTATAATGCATCGTTTAGTATCAATCAACAGCAAAAAAATGTAATTACTGATCTTTCAGTCACATTTAACCAAGAAAACTACATTTTTTAGGCTTAGTTCTAGTTTTTTCTAGCAGTCCACTATTAAGCAACAAAAGTTCAAAATTTTAAGCTAAATTTCATACCTGTTTTCTAAATACATGTAGCTATAACAAAAATTGCATGAAGTCGTATTTTGGACAATATCTTCAAGATCATGTCGTATTTTTCCTTGCCCAACCATGTCTGTAAACTTCACATCCTTAAATACACATCCTTGCATTCATAGATGAAAAAAATCTTAAAGATATAAATTTATCGGTGAGCATCAAAACATTAAATATCTTCAAAAATATTTCACTGTCACATTTTAACAAACACTATAAGTTATAAATCACTTCAATATTCAGATGTTCAAGTAATATTTTTGGCATTGAATCGAACACTTAGTTACCTTTAGAGTAGGGGTTGATATCAAAACTCAGAATCATGGCAACCTATTCTAAATTTTAAATCACACAATAAATAATCAATAAATCATAATCAAACAATTGGAGTATGATCTCGTTTATGAGTTCAAATCCTAATATCAATCAAAAAAATATCACGTAGACACGTTAAAAATCAAAGCTTCATGGATCGAATGCAAAGATCGACTTAGACGGAAGCTGAAAATCAAACATACTTTACAATGATATTTTATTGTGAATCGTCAATTGGACCTATGAATCATCAGCCCAAAAATTGTTACTTGAAATCACATGAAAACATCCTAAAAAGACCCAATCAATTTATAAATTAGATCAACAATAATAATTAGGGATAAACAAAAGTGAGCCGTAAATCATCAAGGGTTGAATTGTCTTATAAAAAAATATAACATTTACAAACCTGGTTCTTTGGTTGATGAAGCTCTGATTTTGAAAAAAACATTGCTTGAGTTTGGTGGTTTTTGTTATGAAATCCCTGCTTTTTTGGATTTGAGATCACGTCTGGCTTGGTTTTCAAACTAATATGCAGTAGTTTTGGTAACAGTTAATGTGTTTAGCAATGACTTTGAATATTGCATTCAATTGCTTCTAATCACAAAAGATGTTTTTGGTTTTCAATTCAAATATGAGTGATGAGGGTTCTTTTATTAGTTTTGTTTTCCAAATTTATCACAAATGTAGGAAATGCCTTAGTGGTTGAGATGTTATCTCTTATGCATAGCAACCCGTGTTCAACCCGGCCAATACATTTTTAGTCCAGATATGATTCTGCCTACATGGCTTTCAATCATGCAACGTGAATAATTGTTTTGCTTACGTGGACTAAAAAAAACCCCTCTGCTGATGTGCTATTAACATGTGATGATGTGGCATTAATAAAGGTTGACTTGCTTCCTTTAGGTGATTAGTGGTGCATTTATGTTGCAAGAGGTGGCATAGTTTCATCATGTTTTATATAAATATAAAGATACTAAATATAAAAATAATATAAATATATATAGTATATATATATATATATATATAGTATAAATTATATAAATATATATATATATAGAGAAAGAGAGAAGATAAAGAGAAGAGAGAGAGAGATTTTCAATACATAATCACTTTTTTGTACAGAACCCAAAGAACCAAATTATAACCATTAGATCATTAAATCAATGGATGAGATGACTTGTGCCATTTTTGTAACTAATAGAAAGACTAAGGTATTACTTGTAAAGCTGAAAGGGCAAATTAGGTATTTTATATTTATCCCTAAAAAATTGGTGGAAACCTAAAAACCCTTAAAAAACTACAACCTCTCATTCTTCGTGATCCATCAGATCTAACTCTCTCTCTCCCCCTCACTTGACCCCAGTTATTAGATGGAAACATACGGGTAAAAGTATAACCCATGTATGTAATACAATCTTTTTAGGTAAGACCAGGTCATCCACAGAGATTTGTGTTGTGTCGAATAATCAACTAAAAAATAAACTTTAACAGATTTAAAATAAACTGAACTGAATTCAATAATCAGAAATATGACTACTCGGATGATTTCATATACTCATAACAATGGAAGGGTTACATCACACCAAAGTACTTGAATTTATAAAAAGTGTTTTCTCGTCAGAAAATGTTTTCACAAATTCACTTGTTTAACTTAAGACTTATGTTTAGTTAACTCGATTAAATGTGTCACTTAAATAATTCAGTTACTATTATATCAAATCTTTTTTTTGTTTATCAAATAACATGAGTGGATTTCTCGTCACAGACGATAAAGATCATAGACAAATCTTTAAAACTATATAGTTCACAACGGGTTCGACCTATACCGGTGTAAGTATATAATCAAAGTTGATAAGATTAGACACGATAGGATTATAACATAAGCTTAAGATTAACAAGATCGTAATTATACCAAATGCTTATTCATTATATAAATTTTCACCGAGTATCTGAGAATTTTGTACACACCCCAAAATTAGGTTTTAAGTATATAATACAAAAGGCCATTAAGATAAGTTGACTATGACTTAATAGTCCTAAATGTGCCAAGAGACTTAAGCATTTGCTGGCAGCATAAACAAAAACGGCTATTGTAAGGTTGAATACGGCGAATTGAAGTAAAATTTGGATATGCATATCTTGGTAAATGAATGCAGAGTATACAGTAATCTAGACAAGAATACGGCGTACCCATGAATGGATACAGCGTATTTGTTAAGTCGGCCAAAATAAGAGAAAATAGGACTTGAGGGACCATAGTTGCCAAAGTGGTAAACTTCCACCCACCAAATATCTGGATACTTCCGAGACATTCCATATCATTCCACACTTCTTATGTTTCTTTTGTTGGGTCTGTGTCGAACCAAAAGAAAGAAAAAGGAGTGAAGAACACATGACTAGTGATGATCATGTGATGGTGTTTGAAGGTCCTCATTCAAGAGATAAGTCCTAGCTAAATAATCCTACAAGTAATTAACTCTAATTATAAGTTAATCTAGAGGATCAAATACACAAAATAGGGTTTTTGGTAGTTAATGTTTCTAAAGAAAGAATTAAGGTATGTGACTACGGGATAAGGTTTATGTATTGATTTTAATGTAAAGTAATGGGATTCTTCAGTCATATGATCAAGATAGCGATCATATGAAGAATAAGGTAGAAGTGGGTAGAATATATGGATTGTGTAAACCCTTGTAATTGACAATTCTTTTTATGTAAAAATAGATTTGATTATGATGATGTTCATGGAGTGCATATCTTGGATTCAGGTAAGTAAATCGGTTCTAATAAAGATTATGTTGATTGTATCAAATATAATTTATGTGTAATGTGATAATAAAGGTTTAGGATGCTTTATGACTTATGATGATTGGATTAAGGAATAACTAATAGCTACTTGGAAAAAACTAGCCAAGGTTGGTATAAGCTAATTTTGACCAATCAAATGTGAGTGGGGGTAAATAAAGACTATTGAGTGTTTGAATGTATAATTGTATATGTGTTATGTGTCAAGTGATAGTGAATGATCTTTATGTGAATCATGATATAAAACATCATGTTATTGAAGTATACTTACTAAGCGGTAATGCTTACGGTTTAGTTGATAATGTTTTGTAGTACTTTGCGAAGAAGATAAAGCAATTGTAAAGGTTAAGATTCGAAGCAAGGAATAGAAGTATTGGGGAATAGCACTTAAGAGCTAATATAGATACCGAGCTCGAATCGATGTTGAACCCCAAGTGACGTAAAATGGTTTGTGAATGTTATTGTTAAGTGTCAAGGCCTTTTGTTGTAGTCTTGTATGAACTTAAATGCAAATGGGTCAAAAGTTGTATGTAAAAAGGGTCAAAATAGATGTTTGGTAAACCCCGTGAAGCACATGTTAATGGGTCATGTAGACCATGATTGTTTATAAAAATGATGTTTTGTGTATTTAATGGCATCTAGAAAGTTTCACGGTCGTTACGGGTTAAGGACGTCGAGTTTTGTGGTCAAAAGGGTTTTCTGCATTCTGGTCCTGGTGGTTCAAAACGGCGTATCCCAATATTGGATATGGCGTTTGAATGTTTAATGTGATTACGCATATCTATTTTCATGGATACGGAGTATCCATGTCTGCAGTTTCTGGTCAGTCTTGTTTTAGTCGTAAAAACCAAATCGTAAGGAGTTAGAAGGTGTGCCACCCGGCGTTTCGAAGATAATTGAGTCTAGTTTCATTTAGTAATATTTATAAGAAGTGAATGGTGATGTATTTGGATCACTTATACCAGGGACACAAGTCAAGTCGTTTTGTGAAAAAAAATTTTTTATATATGGTCAAAATTATAAGTAATGAAAAGGGCTTTTCCAACTTGGTATCAAAGCCAGGTTTAAAGAATTAGGTTCCACAATAGGTAGCCTAAACTTAGACTCACATTAGATGCGAAGGTCGTATTTTTAATGAACAGGAAAAATTAAATGCCTTCGTATAAGGTATTAAGTGATTGCGCAAAAAACATGTATGAGTGCGTTAGCATATTAATGGTTTTAAAATGTGTTTTGGTTATTGATTATATGATTTTGATTTTGATTAAAATGTTAAGCGCTTATTAAGAACGTTATAATTGAAGATGTTAATGTAAGTCTATGAAAGTTACTTATAATTCCTAGAAAGTATAGAGAAGGTTGAGAATGACATTATAAAAAAGAGAAGCAAGGAGCTAAGGTAACTGTGTAATCAGATTAAGTTTATAGAAAAGGCTGCTTATGTAAAAATTATTATGTAATAAAAGTAAATGTTAAATGTAGGAATATATATTTATATTATTAGAACTATGCTATGTTGATATAAGTCTAATAACAAATTGAAACGTATATGAATTGCATGAGATTAAAATGTTTAAGCTAAGTAAATGCATAAGACGGTATTGTAATAAGTAATGACAAAGTATGATAATAGTAGCTTAGATAATGAGAAGATGTTTGGCTATGAGAAAGTTTTCAAATGAAGAATTATTGTATTGAGATAAAGCGCTTATATGAATTACTAATAAGGGATAAAGTATGATAAATCATAATTTGGAGAACATAATAAAGTATGATGCAATAAAATGACATGGTTAAGTACGAGATGTATATGAATGACGTTTAAGAAGAGTCGCGCTAGAAAAATCTTAAATGGTGCTAATTGTATTAAATGAATGATAAAGAATGGGGATTATGATATGAATGAGCTTAACGAAATAAAAGATGTATATTGGTGTAAAATTTGATATTAAGTTCAACGTGAAGTGACATGAAGGTAAGAAATGTATAAGTATATGAAATACAAAAGAATAACATGTACCACTTAAATCTTGTATACTAAAATGAAAGAAGGTAAAGTGTGAGCTAAAATTTCGTAAGGGGAAATGGAAAGTATATGATTAGAAAAGCATGTAAATGACAAGAAGTAAAGAATGATAAAATTAAACGTAGCTTGGATCCATTACGAAATGTAATGGTACCCTTGAGGTAGCCTAATGTTAATGATGAACCTTATGGTATCATCGAGCTTGGCCAAGCTAATTAAAGATAAAGTGAAATGTTAATAAACTGAACGGGTATGAACTCTGGGGCTAATCCTACGGGGAAAACCAAGTTTTCCTTCAGGAAAATTAAGGAGATAGGATCCAAGACTACAAAAGATGATATAAAATAAAATAAAATGAATTAATGAGTTATATTGATATGTGAATAATTGGAATGTAATGAAACTTAAGTAAGTAATAATGGTTATGTTCAGAAGTGTATGAGTAGATGGTTTATATTTCAATTATTTAATGGATTGGGACACCTCTATCAGTTAAATAAAAAATTGTGAGATCACCGAACCATAAGTTTATATTGTCTTATTGGATTGATTGGATCTTCCAAGGTAAATAAAGAAGTATAGATGAGTGGGCTTATATGTTCTCGACATAACATAAGGGGAATTAAGGAAGTAGAAAATAGGAGTCTAAAAGTAGTTAGATATTGTAGGAAATAAGATAAGCAAAATAAGAAGTTGAGTGCGACTTTTAGTAGAGACTTTAGATAGAAAGTTAAGTTTAGACGTTGAGAGTATAGGACTAAGGATGAAAGTTGAATTGAAGTTATAATATGTTTTATGGCATGGTTGCAATATGAGTAATGATTATGGTGGTCGCTAAATATTATTAGCACCCTAATATAAATGTGAAAGGTAAAAGACAAAAGTATTGTAAATTCTCGAGTGGCTTATAGTCTTTGATGAGAATTAACTAAAAAGAAGTAACAAAGGTAAAATGTTATAATGGAAACGATAAAAAAAGGTCAAGAAGATTACGATAAATAAGAAAGCATAAACTAATGTTGGCTAATGATAAGTTGAGATAATGAAATTTCTCAAATAACATGTAATTCTTGATGAAAATTTAGAAAAGAAATGAATGGGAACATAATGATATAGATAAAACATTACTAAAATAAAATAATCAAAAAGGATAAATGTCACTTAGATGATGTTGGGTTAAAAAGAAAAGTGTAAATGTGATAGAAATGAGCGAGAAGTATAATGAAATAAGGATAGTTAGAAGTATAATAGCATGGTTAGAGTTGCAAAACCCTATAGGTTGATGCAACTATTTGAGTATATGTTTGAAAATACTAAAAGGGAATGAGGAGTAAAGTGCAACCAAGTTTAGTTAGAATTATATAAAGATAATTCAGGGAAGAAATCTAAATAAAGGGGATAGATTTGTAACACCCCAAAACCAGGTTTTAAGTATTTAATTACGAAAAAGCCATTAGATAAGTTTGACTATGACTTTAATAGTCTAAATGTGCCAAGAGACTTAAGCATCTGTCTGGCAGAACCAATACAGCGTATTGGTAAGGTTGAATACGGCGTATTAAAGTAAGATGTGGATATGGCATATCTGGGTAAATGAATATGGACTATTAGTAATCTAGCATGAATACGGCGTATCCATGGGAATTGATACGACGTATTTGTTAAGTCGGCCAAAATAAGAGAAAATAGGACTTGAGGGACCATAGTTGCCAAAGTGGTAAACTTCCACCCACCAAATATCTGGATACTTCCGAGACATTCCATATCATTCCACACTTCTTATGTTTCTTTTGTTGGGTCTGTGTCGAACCAAAAGAAAGAAAAAGGAGTGAAGAACACATGACTAGTGATGATCATGTGATGTGTTTTGAAGGTTCCAATTCAAGATATGAAGTCTAGCTAAATCATTCGCTTAAAGTACGTAATCCTCTAATTATAAGTTAAATTTAAGAATTAAGATTAGTGGTTCAAATACCAAATTAGGTTTTTGGGTAAATTATGTTACTAAAGTAAGATAAAGGTTATTTAATTGATTATGTTTAAGGTTAATTAGTGATTTTAATGTAAAGTAATTAGAAGTCTTCATCATATGATCAAGGATAATATAAAGATTAAGGATAGGAAGTGGGTAAATTATGGGTTTGTGGTAAACCCTTGTTATTGATAGACTTTTATGTGAAAATAGTTTTGATGATATGATGTTCCTGGTGTGGTAACTTGGATTCAAGGGTAAGTAAATCGTCTAACATGAGATTATGTTGACTATCATCTAAGTGTTTTATGTGGAAAAGTATAATAAAGGTTTAGGAGGCTTAGACTTATGATGAATGGATTAAGGATTAACTAAGTGTCTCATAGGCAAACTATGCCAGGTTAGTAGTTAAGACTAATTGTGACCAAGTCTAGGTATGTTAAGACTAATTGATTGTTTTTGAATGATATTGGATTATGCGTTATGTGCCAAGGGATTGTGAATGATGCTTATGTGATTCATGAATATATAACATCATGATATTGCCGTTAGCTTACAAGCGTAATGCTTATAACGGTTTAGTTTGACGATAATGATTTGTAGGTATTTTTTCTTGCGAAGAAGAATAAAAGCAATTGGTAAAAGGTTAAGATTCGAAAGCAAGGAATAGAAGTATTAGAATGCACTAAGGAGCTTAGTATAGATACCAAGCTCGAATCAATGTTGAACCCCCAAGTGACATAAAATGGTTTGTGAATGTTATTGTTAAATGTCAAGGCCTTTTGTTGTAGTCTTGTATGAACTTACATGCAAATTGATCAAAAGTTGTATGTAAAAAGGGTCGAAACGGGTGTTTGGTAAACCCCGTGAAGTACATAGTTATGGGTCATATAGACCATGATTGTTTATAAAAATGATGTTTTATGTATGTTAATGGTTTCTGGAAAGTTTCATGGGGGTGGGGTTCGTTTCGGTTAATGAAGTCGAGTTTTGGGTCAAAAAGGGTTTTTCTACACATGTTTTTGCAGGTTTTGGGTCTGGTAGTTCAATACGGCGTATCTAAGTATTGGATATGGCATATTGAATGTTTATGGTGGATATGGCGTATCCATTTTCATGGATACGGCGTATCCATGTCTGTAGTTTCTGGTCAATCTTGTTTTAGTCGTAAAAACCAAACCGTAAGGATTTTTGAAGGATCCACCCGGCATTTCGAAGATAATTGAGTCTAATTTCACTTAGTAATACTTATACGAAGTGAATGGTTATGTATTTTGGTTATCTTATAAAAGGGACACAAGGTCAAGTCATTTCCGTAATTTTTTTTATTTATGGTTAAAAATGTAAGTCTAGAAAGGGGCGTTTCAGATTTAGGCCTCACAGGCAATGTATTCATAAAAAAACACATAGAAAAACAAGAAACATACTATGCCGAAGTAAGAATATGGATCAAAATTCACCCGTACAAGTATAGAATCATAGTACACCATTATTCCACTAAATATTAAGAAATCCATCTTTCGATCTTCGTTGTTTGATCTTCAATATTCAAGTGTTTGTGTGTATATGGATGAAGGTTAGAGGGAGTGTATTAGAGATATGAAGAATGATTTGTGTGTAGGATGATATGTTTTAGAGTGAAAATTTGTTTCTATTTATAGGCTGATCTTGGGTAGAAGTGCGACGCACAAGAAAGATTGTGCAGCGCACTTAGAGTGTAAATTGCTAGGAGTATTAATTCCATTTAATTATTTCTTCATATTTTGATAGGAATGCGGCGCACTATAATTATTGTGCTGGCGTACTTAGAGATTAAATGCAGTCTCATTTAAATTTGGACTCGATGGGAAGTGCAGCGCACAAAGGGTAAGTGCGGTACTAGTATATAAAGAGCCATTAAGCAGTAAGTGGGTAAAGTCTCGATGAGCTAGGGTTTAGTAAGAGCACCATTATTAATCTCCTAAGGTAGATTATGTAACACCCCCATTTTTACAATATAGCAGCAGAAGCTAATCTGGGGTATTACTTCATGGATACAACAATCATAATCATAGAAAATGACTCAAAAGAGACGTTGTTGGAAAAATTTAGTTATCATTCATTATATTCAGAGTTTTAAAAAAATGCAGGTCCTAAAATCTAAAACATCATGTTTGAATGATAACAGTTCAACTATCTTCGAGTCCATGCCACTTCGTGTCGCAACTTGCTCAATTCCCTGAGATAAACATACTAAAAAGTCAACACAATGGTTGAGTGAAGTTCAAAGGTTTGATATAAACAGCTTAAATACAAGTAATAGTATAATAATTGTATAAACATAATTATTATGAAAATGATATTGTTATGATCTTGGGTCATGTTATTATATACCCGTTATTAGTAATAATCGCAATGAATCATAGTAACAATGTATTATCCCGTTATTGCCTTGTTTGGTCTGATTGGTCTTGTTCTCATGTCATCAACACATTATCATCCAAAGTTAATTTAACGACTCGAAGAGCTCATATATCAACATATTAACATCCAAAGTCAATTTAACGACTCGAAGTCAAATTTAACAACTTAAAGGATTTATTAATATCCAAAGTCAATTTAACGACTCGAAGTAAAATTTAACGACTTGTAGGATTTATGAAACTAACACATTAATATCCAAAGTCAATTTAACGACTTGTAGGATTTGTAATATTAACACATTAATATCCAACGTCAATTTAACGACTTGTAGGATTTATACTACTAACACATTAATATCCAAAGTCGATTTAACGACTTGAAGTCAAATTTAACGACTTGTAGGATAGATAACTTAGGCAGCAATTGTAATGATATGTCAGAATAGCA
>BQNB010114865.1:2455-21671 GCA_026074375.1 Tanacetum coccineum
TCAACTCACTGATTGTGATATCATATATGAAAATTTACCCATAACAATCCAATTCTGCACTAAAAAAAACAAAGCTTATTGATGTCAGATCAAGAATCATACTCTCAAAGGGGACATTGAATTTCATTTCATTCCCATTTAATATCAACTTGCTGATAACTTCATCAAGCTTTTGGATAAGCCATCTTTCAAAAGATTGATTGATGAGCTAGGTATGTTGAACATTGATTAAAAACATGAAGCTTTAGTACTGACTGAAGAAAACTGAAGGTTTAACGCTTTTATCCAAAACTGAACAAATTTTCATATGTTAAGTGTCAGTTCAGTTCTTGCATACAACCTTTAACTTGCTTAAGTGAAGTAACTGAGCAATCACATATGTCTCATTCATGGATTTGCATGAGCATGTGTGATTTTGTCGCCTTCACTAGAGCACAGTCATTGGTTAAATCAAGAACTAAACAAAATTGGTTAAATTACTTTAGTTTAGTTTATAAAATGATTTTATCTAAGTCTTCAGCTGTCTCTCAAGTGAAGTAACTGAGCAATTACATATGTCTCATCCATGGATTTTGTAACCTTTGCCCTTTTTTGTGTTTTGAATATTCTAATTTGGTCCTTCGACTATTTGACATTTGTCAGTTATTTAGAATATTGTACCGTGTAAACAGTGGTGATTTTATGAGAATTGAGGAATTTGATGGTTTATTGTGTATAATAATCATTTTTAGAGGTTATTATTGTGTTATTTTAGTTCCGGGTGGTTGACGCATGAATTTTGAGGAATGCCGAAAAACGAGTCCCGACACGTCCGTTAATGTCCAAATGAGTTTTTGGAAAGTCTAATATGAAAATATGTCAAGTAAATACTCTAAGTTATTCGAAAAGTATTTTTAAAGTAAATAAAAATGCTAAGTAACTTCGGGGAATATTTTACGGTTGACTTTTATGAGTTTTTAAGTGATCCTGACACAAAACGAAGACACCTCGGAGCTTTGGATGCCATGGCCGGTTAAGACAAGAAAAGGGAGCAAGGGTGGCTTAATTATAGCTAAGTGTGTCCCAACATGAGTACATATGTTTTGTTTGGATCATAATCATGCATTCCATCATTTGTTTTCAAAATATCACACACACTTTTCTCTCTTTCTTTCTCTTCTCGTCTGAACACCTAGAACACACACACTTTGATTTTTAAAAACTTTGATAAAAAACATGAGAGTTTGGGTACTTCCGGGTTGATTCTAATGCACGGGTTAGCATTTAAACAACGTTTGGGTTGTCCGATTCGCTTCGAAATTTATTTTGAATACCATTTTTGTAAGTCTTTCAAATTTATTTTTAATTTGTACTTTTGGGTTGCTAGTGATGCATAGATGTTAGTTGTACGGCCCGATCGTTTAAAATCGAAAGCGAAAAGTTTACAAATGGTAAAAATGGTTCGGTTTTTGGTTCGAATGGAATAAGAGAAATATAAGGTGTTGTTAGTTTTGATATTGTGGTCGTGATGGTTGAAAAACATATATTTGCTATGTAGCTTGTTTTGTATATAGCTTATTTTGGCTTATTTATGTGCTCGAATGGGCTTATTTTGGGCTTATAAGCTCACGAAAATTTTAAGGCTTGCAATAAGAAGGGTATTTTTGGTTATTACCCTAGTATGTCGTATTTTGTGGACTATTTTATTAGCTTATGGTGATAACCAAATGCGATACGTAGCTTATTAGCTTTTTTTTGCTTAATAAATATATTTTGGAGCTTATGGGCTCACGGCCCAATAAGCAATCGTGGCTTATTGGATGGCTTATTGTTGGTCCGGGTTACTTATTTACTTATTGATTTGAACTTATATATGTTATTGGGCCTTGGTTTTTGGCTTAGAACGTATTTTGGATATGTAAAAAGTATAATGGATCCTTATTGGGCCGTAAAGCCTAATAAGCGTTAACTAGTTGTTTTGAGAGTTTTGACGAGCTTTTGGAAAGTGAAAAATACTTATGAAGTTATATTAAAATTCATTTTGAGAAAGAATTTTGGGGAAACGTCGAGCAATGTGATTTTTGGAATTTGGTCGGAAAGTGCCGAAACGTTGGAAATAGTTTGAAAATGAGGTTTAAAAACCTTGAAAAACGTCATATAAACGTGCGGGTCATGCCGAAATTTTTGTAAAAAGTCTACACTTAGAATTTTTACTTAAAATGTGATTTTTATTTTTAATAATAAAATATTATTATTTTATTATTTTAATAAGTCGACTAAAAGGCGAAAAATATAATTTTTCTCGAAACTTTTCTAAAATGTTTAGCAAACATAAACGTTCCATTTCGTAAAGTATAAATGATGTAGTTATGGTAACTAAGTGTACCGAATGGACTTATCGAGATATATTTATAATCATTTATTATAAATATTTACTTATGTTACTTATCTATTTTGTTAAATAGTATAAGTATAAGTATATCGTACTAAGATATGGATTTGATGTGGTATTTTTGGAGTTAAGTAGTCAACCATCACACCACTAAAACGTTTAAGATAACCGTACAACGCATCTAACCTCTATGCATCGGAACCGGGAAAACTGTATGGAAATGAATGATTAAAATGGGACATTAACTGGACTAGGTCGTGTGCGGACGTCGTTGCATTTGATTGTGTGATTGAGAGTGGGTTGCTAAAGGCTTGAGGTGAGTTCTCGTAGCCCCATTTTTACTGTTTTTCTGTTGGGGGAAAATGATACTCAAATGTTTTTTGAACTGTGCGAAATGTGGTTTTGTTTTTGGGACAATGTTAAGTGCTTATGACTGCTATGTGAATATTATGTGTTGCATGATTGTTTGGATCGGAGGGGTACGCCTATCCCAGTATTTGTGTGATTGTTTGGATCGGAGGGGTACGCCTATCCCAGTATTTGTGTGGTTATTGGATCGGCTGGGTACGCCTACCCTGTTATGTGTGAGGTCCTGCCCTAATCTAGTGCTCCAGCTGGTAGGCCCTTTAGGTGCGTAAGTGACATATAGTGATCGACTAGCGGGGATGCTAGGTCGTGTTTCATGATTAACGGGGATGCTAAGTCATGGTTTATTTGCATATATTCACTGTCATATTGCACTATTGTCCACTATTTTTAGATTGGCACAGCTGTTGGTTTAGAGTCAAACCTACGAGCTCACCAACATTATTGTTGACATTTTCGAGTATCATTTTCAGGTGAAGTGAAAGATGAATAGTTGGTGATTTGTGATAGCAGGCTTAGGAGTATCCCATTTGGATCTTTCGTGTGAAGCCTTGCTTGTTTATTTGTTTGGTTCTTAATATTTTTAAAAAAGTTTTGGTTTTAAGTTGGGGATTTGACCATATGTGTAGTGCAATTGAAATTGTAAGAAGATTATGGATTTGATTATGATTTGGGACATCACTCAAGTTTGTTCGAGGTGGATGGTCTTCGTAACACTTGAAGTTTATGCATTGTAGTTTTCTCTATATTGTATCTTGTGTTATGATTGATCATTTTGTTGCATTCCTGAGTTTCCGCCATTGTCGGGGTGTGACAGAATTGGTAATCAGAGCCAAGGTTATAGAGAACTAGGTGGATTGGTCTAGACTATAACCTAAGATCCGTCATTTAGTTGCGTATAAGATCTATGTACGCGGTGTTCCGCTTTTGCTTGCTTTCGCGTGTTCGCGGTTTGGTGCTTTAATTATGTCAGTCATTGAGAGGTGTGAGCTTAATACTGAGTACGACTGGGAAAGGATGCGGATATAAATACGGTGGCCAACGTAGTTACAAAAGCATCCCAACTTATTCGTACTTGGTAATACCGTTCACACAAATTGATGTTGACACCATAAGGTGGTATTATGTGTATATTTATATATATAGTAACGTTGCCCATGTTCTCCCTCGTGTGGATAATGTTGCCCATGTTCTCCCTCGTGTGGATAATGCCGCCAAGGATAAGGACCTAATGCGCCAAGGATGGGAACCCAAAGTGCTAGCCGGCCTAATTTGGCCGAATCAAGGGAGGTGGGAAGGTGTGAACTGGTTGGTAGAGGTGGGTGGGGGTTGGTAGAGGACCCTGGGAGGGGTAAATGTTTGAGGTCTGTTGGACAAAATCCATAGCTATTCCTTAGTCACAAAATCCTTAGAAAATTCTACTTAAGAACGTGATTTTTGGTTTTAAATAATAAAATATTTATTTTAAAAAAATTCCATAAAAGTACCTGTAATAATAAAATTTTTCTGGAAATTTCTCTAATATGTTTATTATAGGTAATAAATGTTCATTTTCAAAACCCACATTTTTGATTATTTTTACGGGTATTTAAGGTGACGAATGGACTTTATATATATAATTTATATATATATATAATATATATATATATATATATATATATATATATATATATATATATTATATATATTTTATAACTTTTATTATAAATATTTACCTTATATTACTTTGTATTTTCTTTTAAATAGTATAAAGAATGTATAATTGAGCTATGTGGATTGATATGATGTGGGATGGATGATAAGTCGTCAACCATCACCCACTAAACTGGTACGTGAGGTAATTGTTGACCAACGCGGGGGGTCTAAATCCTATGCATAAAAAACGTAAAGACTATTTTGGAAATAAATGATTTAATGGGACATTAACTGGACTAGGTCATGTGCGGACATCGTTGCATTTGCTTGTGTGATTGAGATTTGGTTGCTTAAGACTCGCTTGAGGTGAGTTCTCGTAGCCCTAATTTTCTACTGGTTTTTCGTTGGGGGGAAATGATACTCAAATATGTTTTGAACTATTTTGAAATTGAACTGTGCAAAATGTGGTTTTGTTTTTCGAACAATTATGTGCTTATGATTGCTATGTGAATATATGTGATGTAACTTTACTTACATGTACTGTGTTGGCATGAAAGGGTTGTGATTTTACTTGCGTGTACTATGTTTGGCAGGGCAAGGGTGATTTGGCATTGATGTGGACAGGTCTTTTTTGGTCCGGTACTAATAAGAGTGCTCTAGCTGGGGCGGGCCCTTTAGGTGCGTAAGTGACATATTTTGCTACCTGACTAGCGGGGATGCTAGGCATGGTGATCGACTAGCGGGTATGCTAGGTCGTGTTTACATTTATTAGACCGATGTAAGTCAAGGGTGATTATCATATATTTACTATCATTATTGCACTTTGTCACTGTTTTGAGATATTGGCACAGATTTTGGTTTAAGGTTCAAGACCTATGAGCTCTATCAATTATTGTGCGTTTTCGACGTATCAATTTTAGGTGAAGTGAAAGTAGGAATAGGTTGGTGATAGTGAATAGCAGGCTTAGGTTTATACCGTGTGGATTTTTAATGTGAAGCTCTTGTTTGTATATTTGTTTTGGTTCTTAGTATTTAGAAGTTTTGGTTTAAGTTTGGATTTGGACCCCTGTGTGGGCATTTGGAATTTGTAAGAGATTTTGGATTTTGTTATGATTTGGGACATCACTCTAGGTTTGTTCGAGGTAGATGGTCTTCGTAACACTTGAAGTTTATGCATTGTAGTTTTCTCTATATTGTATCTTGTCGTTTATGATTGTATACATTCTGTTGCATTCTCGAGGTTTTTGCCCATTGTCAAGGTGTGACAGATTGGTAATAATGAGAGCCATAGTTTATAGAGAACTAGGTTAGATTGGCCTAGACTAAAACCATTAGATCCATCATTTAGTGCGTTATACAGATCTATGTGCATGGTGTTCCGCTTTTTGCTTGCTTCGCGATTGTTCGCGGTTTGGTGCTTTAGTTAGTCAGTCATTGAGGATGTGTAAGTTAATACTGAGTACGGAATGGGGGAAAAGATGCGGATTATAAATTTATGTTGAATTCCCAATCTAGATCGATTCTTTACTTGTAAAGAGTATGTTACCTTGGTAAATCCAAATTAATAATAGTAGAAAACTTTGTGTGTATTAAAGAGTTATGCGTAATCTATTCTTTAATACTCTAGATTGAGTATATCCATGAACAGTTAGATATGATGAACAAAAATGCTTCATATTATTAAATGATAAAATAATACGAGTAATCTGTGTAGTACTAGGGTTTACAACCTTGATAGCTTTTATTACAATGAGGATGCCTGTGTAGGTATGTGTATAATAATGAGTGAGGTGATAAATGAGATGCCTAGATCTCCTTTTTTACACCAAGGAGTCTTAATGGGCTTACATTACTTTCCTAAGTATTTAGTCAAAATTTCAATCTGCATTTAATTTTTAAATCACATTAACTTCAGTCTTTATGTTTTGACTAATCAGCATTAACTTTTAGTTCAATTAGCATTTATATTCAGTTGGAAACAAACTCAAGAAGACTTTCAGCAGCATTAACTTTCTCAATAGTCTTGAACCAGCAGTAGTAACTCTATAACCAGCAGTAGTAAGTTCTTCAATAGTCTTAAGTTAGTACAGGCAGTACTAACTTACTCTAAAGTATTAAACTGATCTGATTTTGTACTGGCAGTGTAATCTTGTGCTGTACAAACTGTTTTCTTCTTAGCTGTATCTAACTGTTGGCTTAGCAGCTTTAATTAGCTAGCAGTACTTAATCATCCCTTGGCTAGTAGTAGTACTAACTCTGAAGTGTTTACTTTCCCAAAACAAAATAAGTGGCCAACGTTAGTTATAAAGTATCAAAACTTACCCGTACTTAGGTAATATTGTCACGACAATTGATGTTGACACCATAAGGGGGTATTATGTGTATAATTATATATATAGTAAGATATTCTATATATATATATATATATATATATATATATATATATATGTTATTATTCCTACCTACCTAAACGTTGCCCATTTTCTCCCTCGTATAGATAATGCGCTAAGGAATGAGGATCCGACGTGTGGTCAGCTGTTTGCCGAATCACGGGTGGGGAACAGGTGGAACGGTGATGGTAGAGGTGGGAGGCGGGAAGCAGAGGACCCTAGGGGTGGGAGATAATGATGAGTCGTGTTGAAGAATTGAATGGCTCAAGGGGATGACCAGGGGTTAGGAGCTAATAGGTATGTAGCATAGAGTGGGATAAGAATGCATATTGTATACAGTGTCATTTATTTTGTTTTCCAAGGGACGTCAATGGGTATGTAGGAGGGATGTCAATGGGGGGTAGAGAAGGATGAGCACCCGACTTCTAGACAATCATTTCCAAACAATTACAGAACCTCTTACCCGCCATTTTAGCTCAGGTTGGTAACCAAGGAAATATTGGAAATCAAAATGGAAATGTGGTTAATGAGAATGTTTAGGAGAACGTTAGGAATGTGTTAGTGAATGGCAATCGGGTAGGTTTTCAGTAAAGGAGTTTTAGCTTGTAAACCCTTAAGGACTATGATGGTAAGGAGGTCTGTAGTTCTTACCAGATGGATAGTTAGAGGTGGGAAAAATGGAGTCGTGCAGGATATGAGTGGATTGTAGTATTGACCAAAAGTATAAAAATACGCTGCTTGTTCATTTGTGGTAAGGCTTTAACGTGGTTGGAACTCTCAAAATCCGCAGCTATAAATCCAAGGGAAGTTGCTGTTAGTATGTCAGGGAATGACTTTAAGTTTATGATAATAGAAGAGTTTTATCCTATTCAAGAGATGCAAAAGTTGGAAACTGAGTTGTGGAATCACGCCATAGTTGGGGCTTGCCATGCTGCGTATACTGATAGGTTTCATGAGCTGGCTAGGTTAGTTCCACATTTAGTGACCCCAAAAAGTAGGAAGATTGAGAGATACGTATATGGCCTTGCTTCACAGATCCGTGGGATGGTGGCAGCAATGAAGCCAAAGACTATGCAGAAGACTGTGAAGATTTCTAGTGCACTGACCGATGAGGCCGTTAGGAATGGATCAATTAAGAAGGTTGAAGAAAAGAGGAATTGTAGGGGAACCTCATCAAGGATAAGAATGGGTCAGGATGATAAATAACAGGACTAGGATTGGAATGCTTTTTCTACATCCATTAGACCTTTGTAGGAAGTGAGAATACGGGTGCCTTGGCCAAGTGTTACACCTTTTGCCAACTCCTACCATGCACCCGGAGGGCCTTGTCGCACATGCTTCAACTGTAACCGCCCGGGTCATCTTGCAAGGGATTGTAGAGTTGTGCCTAGGAATGTGAACCCGGTAAATGTAAGGAACCCAGCACCTGCTCGTGGAGCATGCTATGAACGTGAGAGTACCAACCATCTCAAACTGGCATGTCCTAGATTGAATAGAGCGAAGGACCGGGAGAACTGGTCCAAACAAAGTTTATTTCTAATAAGCGGGAGTCAGGGTCATGGAAACCAAGGGAAACCCACATCTAGGGTAGGGCATTCATGTTTGGAGCAGAGGAAGCTCGCCAGGATCCGATCATTGTGACGGGTACGTTTACTTTGAACAATCATTTTGCCACTGCTTTTGACTCTAGTGCCGATACAGTTTTGTTTCCAATACTTTTATACCTCTGTTGTAATGGATAGAGCCAGTGAATATAGGTTTCAGTTATCGAGATTAAAATAGCTAGCGGGCGCTAGTAGATATTGATAAGGTTATTAAGGGGTGCAAACTAGAAATAGAAGGTCATCATGGTTTTGACATCGCAATTTGATACCATTCAGGGCATGGTGAGTTTTGATGTGATTTATAGGTATGGATTGGTTGTTAAATCATAAAGTTGAAAATAAATTTTGTATATGAGAATGTATGTGAGGATACCACTATAGTTGGCAAGGTGCTTAGTGTATTAAAAGAAAAGACGAAAGAGAAAGCAAGACTTTGATGGAGTGCTAAAGCTATCGATAAGAACTAGAAGAGATCGTTGTGGTAGAGATTTTCTTAAGGTTATTTCCGAATGACTTAATCTGGGAGGATTGCCACATCCTCTGAGAAATGAGTTCCGGATTGTGTTAATCCTTAAAGTTGTACCGAGTTGCAGGTCTCTATCGCTTAGGCAACATTTGAATTGGCAAGAGGTGTAGGACAACTCAAAGGAACTTAGGGACAAAGGTTTTATTCGACCAAGCTCATCGCCTTGGGGAGCACCGGTGTTGTTTGTAAAAAAGAAGGATGGTTCTTTTAGGATGTGTATTGACTATAGAGCTTACCAATGATTATATTGAAACAAGTTGATGTTAAGGATTCGTTTTCGCTTCATAAGGATTGATGATATCTATTTTACCAACTGCAACGGGGCGTTAGTTTTTTCTTCAAAGATAGATCTTAGGTCTGGTACATCAGCTTGAGAGTGCATGAGGATGACATTCCAAAGACTGCATTTAGAACTCGTTATGGACATTTTGAGTTCACAGTAATGCCCTTTGGTCTGACTAACGCACCATCGGTATTCATGGATTTGATGAACAGAGTTTGTAGGCCTTATCTTGATAAGTTTGTGATAGTGTTTATAAACGGTATCTTAATCTACTCTAAGACTCAGGAGGAGCATGTAGACTACTTAAGGTTAGTCTTGGAACTGCTCAGGAAGGAGAAACTATATGCTAAGTTTTCTAAGTGTGAATTCTGGCTAAGAGATGTGCAGTTTTTGAGGTATGTGATAAATGGTAATGAGATTCATGTAGACCCTAGTAAGATTGAAGCTGTTAAGAATTGGAAGCCCTAGAACTCCGTTTGAGGTTCGTTCATTCTTAGGATTGGTTGGATTTTAAACGTAGGTTCATTGAGCAAACTTTTCTAAGATTCTAAGGTCTCTTACTATCTTTGAATTCAGAATTGTAAGACTTTCGATTAGGGTGAGGAACAAGAATTGGAATTTCAAACTTTGAAGGATAAGTTATGTAATGCGCCTATTCTAGCTCTCCCCGATGGACTGGAATACTTTGTGGTATATTGTGATGTGTCCGGGTTAGGACTAGGCTGTGTGTTGATGCAGAAAGGTAAAGTGATAGAATATGCGTCTAGGCAGTTGAAGGTTCATGAAAAGAATTATACGACCTATGATTTAGAACTAGAAGTAGTTGTGTTTGCCCTTAAGATTTGGAGACATTATTTGTATGGGACAAAGAGTTTCATCTATACGGATCATAAGAGTTTCGATATCTTAGTGAGAATGAGTGTTATTTATGCGGGACAAACGTCAATGGATAGGAGTATATTTGGAACCTAGCAAGGATAGGAATGGAAGAGATGATAATAAGAGGACCAAGAATGTGAATGCTTTTACTACTACTGTGAACCCTGTAGGAAGAGAGCATATGGGTACTTGGCCCAAGTGTACCACCAGCAACTCCTATCATGCACCCGGTGGACCTTGTCGCACATGCTACAACTGTAACCGCCGGGTCATTTGGCAAAGGATTGAAGAAGTGTGCCAAGGAATGTGAATCCTGTCAAGGCTAGAAACCCACATGTTAGGGCATGTTATGAGTGTGGTAGTACCGACCATGTTAGGCCAGCTTGTCCCAGATGGAATAGGGTACAAGGACCGGGAGGAAACCATCCAAACCAAGTTATTACTAATAACGAGGGTCAGGGTCGTGGAAACCAAGGGAACCAGGCTAGGGGTAGGGTATTCATGTTAGGAGCAGAGGAAGCTCGCCATGATTCGAACATTATGACGGGTACGTTTACTTTAAACAAGCACTTTGCCACTACCTTATTTGACTCTGGTGCCGACTATAGTTTTGTTTCTACTACCTTCATACCCCTATTAGGCTTAGAGACCAGTGACTTAGGTTTCAAATATGATATTGAAATAGCTAGCGGGCAGCTAGTAGAGATTGATAAGGTTATTAAGGTTTGCAAACTAGAAATCAAGGGTCATATCTTTGACATTGACTTAATACCTTTTGGACATGGGAGTTTTGATGTGACTATAGGTATGGACTAGTTGTCAAATTTTAAAGTTGAAATAATTTGCCATGAGAAGGTAGTGAGGATACCACTACCGGATAGCAAGGTGCTTAGAGTAGTAGGAGAGAGACTAGATGAGAAAGCAAGATTGTTGATGAGCGCTAAGGCTAGTGATAAAAAACAAGAAGAGATTGATGTGGTTAGAGATTTTCTTGAGGTATTTTCGGATGACCTATCTGAATTACCGCCTATTCGGGAAATTGAATTTCTAATTGAGTTAATCCCTGGAGCAACGCCGGTAGCAAAGTCTCCTTATCGTTTGGCACCTTCTGAATTGGAGGAGTTGTCAAGACAACTCAAGGAACTCCAAGACAAATGTTTCATTCGACTAAGTTCATCGCCTTGGGGAGCGCCGGTATTGTTCGTTAAAAAGAAGGATGGTTCCTTTAGGATGTGTATTGACTGTAGAGAATTGAATAAGTTGACTATTAAGAATCGTTATCCTTCCCTAGGATAGCGTGACTTATTTGACTAACTTCAAGGATCACAATACTTCTCCAAGATAGACCTTAGGTCCGGATACCATCAGCTGAGAGTACATGAGGATGACATTCCAAAGACCGCGTTTAGAACTCGTTATGGACATTTCGAGTTCATAGAAATGCCCTTTGGTTTGACTAACGCACCAGCGATATTTATAGATCTGATGAACCGAGTATGTAGGCCGTATCTAGACAAGTTTGTGATAGTGTTTATTGATGATATCTTGATTTACTCTAAGACTCAGGAAGAGCATGAGATACATTTAGGATTGGTGTTAGAATTGCTCAGGAAAGAGAAACTGTATGCTAAGTTTTTCTAAGTGTGAATTTTGGCTAAGAGAAGTGCAGTTTCTTGGGCATGTGATAAATGGTAATGGAATTCATGTAGACCATAGTAAGATTAAGACTGTTAAGAATTGGAAAGCCCCTAGAGCACCGTTTGAGGTTCGTTCGTTCTTTAGATCGGCAGGATATTACCGTCAATTTATTAAGGACTTTTCTAAGATAGTTAAGCCGCTTACTGTCTTGACTCAGAAAAGTAAAACCTTTGACTAGGGTGAGGAGCAGGAGAATGCATTTCAAACTTTAAAGGATAAGTTGTGTAATGCACCTGTTCTAGCTCTCCCCGATGGACCTGAAGATTTTGTAGTGTATTGTGATGCATCAGGCCTAAGATTAGGATGTGTGTTGATGCAAAGAGGTAAAGTGATAGCTTATGCGTCTAGGCAGTTGAAAATTCATGAGAAGAATTATACCACCCATGATTTGGAGTTGGGTGCGGTCGTGTTTGCACTTAAGATTTGGAGACATTATTTGTATGGGACAAAGAGTGTCATATATACGGATCATAAGAGTCTCCAACATATCTCTAGTCAGGAGGAGTTGAATATGCGATAGCGTCGCTGGATAGAGTTGTTTAGTGATTATGA
Source organism: Tanacetum coccineum (assembly GCA_026074375.1). Classification (NCBI taxonomy): domain Eukaryota; kingdom Viridiplantae; phylum Streptophyta; class Magnoliopsida; order Asterales; family Asteraceae; genus Tanacetum; species Tanacetum coccineum. The sequence continues at coordinate 14,760 of BQNB010114865.1, forward strand.
CTGTGAAATTCGCTACCATCCTGGTAAGGCGTATGTGGTGGCTGATGCCCTAAGTAGGAAGAAAAGAGTAAAGCCTAAGAGAGTTAGAGCTATGAATATGACCCTTCAGTCGAGTATCAAGGATAGGATACTGGCAGCTCAGAAGGAGGCTATGGATGAGTCTGCAGGATTGCTGAAAGGTTTAGACGAGATGATAGAACAGAGAAGTGATGGGACTTTGTACTACCTGGGTTGAATATGAGTGCCTTTGAAGGGTGATGTGAGAACCCTGATAATGGACGAAGCCTATAAGTCGAGGTATTCTGTACACCCAGGAGCTGATAAGATGTATTATGACCTTAGAGATAGGTATTGGTGGCCGGGTATGAAGAAGGACATAGCTGAGTATGTTAATAAGTGTTTCACTTGTTTGAAGGTTAAGGCTGAGCATCAAAGGCCATCTGGCTTGCTCCAGCAACCTAAGATTCCCGTATGGAAATGGGAAGGAATAGCTATGCATTTTGTGACTAAGTTGCCTAGGACTAGTAGTGGAAATGACATAATCTGGGTCATTGTAGACCGATTGACTAAGTCTGCTCATTTTCTACCTATACGTTAGGATTATAAGATGGATAGATTGGCTAGATTGTATTTGAATGAGATAGTTGCTAGACATGGTGTGGCGATCTCGATCATATCTGATCGTGATAGTCGATTTACATCGAGGTTTTGGCAGTCAATGCAAGAAGCATTAGGAACCCGGTTAGACATGAGTACGGCTTACCACCCTCAGACCGATGGTCAAAGTGAGCGTACTATTCAAACCTTGGAATACATGCTTAGAGCATGCGTCTTGGACTTCGGGGGGAGTTGGGATGTTCATCTTCCATTAGTTGAGTTTTCGTATAACAATAGTTATCATTCTAGTGTGAGATGTGCTCCGTTTGAGGCATTGTATGGTAGAAAGTGTCGTTCGCCAATTATGTGGGCTGAGATTGGAGAAGGTCAGTTAATAGGACCTGAGTTGGTACAGGAGACCACTGAGAAGATCTCGCGGATTAAGGATAGACTTAAGGCTGCGCGTGATCACCAGTAAAGTTATGCCGATAAAAGGAGGAAACCTCTAGAGTTCAGTGTAGGTGACTATGTCTTGCTCAAAGTGTCACCTTGGAAAGGTGTGGTACGCTTTGGGAAGAAGGGAAAATTAACACCTAGATTTGTTGGACCATTTGAGATCATTGAGAAGGTAGGCCCGGTGGCCTATCAGTTAGATTTGCCCGAGGAGCTAAATGGTGTTCATGACACGTTCCACGTGTCGAACCTTAAGAAGTGTTTGGCAGATCCAACACTGCAAGTACCTTTGGATGAAATCCGAGTTGATGAAAAGTTGAATTTTATGGAAGAACCGGTGGAAATTTTGGAAAGAGAGTTTAAGAAATTGAAGCGGAGTAGAATTGCCATCATCAAGGTTCGGTGGAATTCGAAACGTGGTCCTGAATTCATGTGGGAATATGAAGATCAGATGAAGCTTAAGTATCCGCATTTGTTTAGTGCTGATAAGTAGTTGAATTTCAGGGACGAAATTCTTTTAAAAGGGGTGGAATGTAACCTTCACCCTTTTCTGTGTTTTGAATATTCTAATTTGGTCCTTCGACTATTTGACGTTTGTCAGTTATTTTAGAATATTGTACCGTGTAGACGGTGGTGATTGTGAGAATTGAGGAATTTGATGGTTTATTATGTATAATAATCCATTTTAGAGGTTATTATTGTGTTATTTTAGTTCTGGATGGTTGACCCGTGAATTTTGAGAAATGCCGAAAAACGAGTCCCGACACGTCCGTTAATGTCCAAATGAGTTTTTGGGAAGTCTAATATGAAAATATGTCAAGTAAATACTCTAAGTTATTGGAAAAGTATTTTTAAAGTGAATAAAAATGCTAAGTAACTTTGGATAATATTTTACGATTGAGTTTTATGAGTTTTAAGCTCGACACCGACACAATAACGAAAGACACATCGGAGGCTTTAGATGCCATGCCGGTCAGACAAGTAAAGGGAAAAGAGTGGCTTAATTATAGCTAAGTGTGTCCTAACATGAGTACATATGTTTTGTTTGGATCATAATCATGCATTCCATCATTTGTTTTCAAAATATCACACACACTTTTCTCTCTTTCTTTCTCTTGTCTCGTCCGAACACCTAGAACACACACACTTTGATTTTTAAAAACTTTGATAAAAAAACATGAGAGTTTGGGTACTTCCGGGTTGATTCTAGTGCATGGGTTAGCATTTAAACAACGTTTGGGTTGTCCGGTTCGCGTCGAAATTTATTTTGAAGACCATTTTTGTAAGTCTTTCAAATTTATTTTTAACTTGTACTTTTGGGTTGCTAATGGTGCATAGATGTTAGTTGTACGTCCCGATCGTTTAAAATCGAAAGTGAAAAGTTTACAAATGGTATAAATGGTTCGGTTTTTGGTTCGAATGGAATAAGAGAAATATAAGGTTTTGTTAGTTTTGATATTGTGGTCGTGATGGTTGAAAAACATATATTTGCTATGTAGCTTGTTTTGTATATAGCTTATTTTGGCTTATTTGTTGGTTCGAATAGCTTATTATGAGCTTAATAGCTCACGGCAAAAAGGGGAATATACAAGAAGGATATTTTTGGTTATTACCCTAGTATGTCGTATTTTGTGGACTAATATTATAGCTTATGGTGATAACCAAATGCGATACATAGCTTATTAGCTTATTTTTAAGCCTAATACTCATATTTTTGGGCATATGGGCTCACGGCCCAATAAGCCTTGGTGAGCTGATCGGGCTCTGACTACACCTTAAAATATATATATAATATAATAAAATATCACATATATAGTAAGATTAGTCAAAAAGCAGAGTCAATGATACCGAGAAGTAGTATAGAGCTTTCCCGGGTCGTAAATCCCCAACGAGGCTGGAATGGTAAATCGATACGATCGAAGATTTGAGTTTGAAGGAAGGAATGAGTTTGGGAAGTTGAAAAAGTCAAATTAAGCAAATAACGACTATAACGTTTAAGAAAAACCTAAAAAATTTGGAAATTAAACTAGAAAACGAAGGGCCCGAATACCGGACATTGGAGGGAAAAACCTAAAAAACCTTTAAAAATGACCCTACGGAAAAATTTTTTTCACTTCTAAAACTACTTTACGGGTTCAAATAACGAAGATGAAAAAGACTAGACCGAAACGGAAGTTTGTTTGACGCCAAAAAAACGGTCAAAACAGAAACCAGTACCCGGACCCGTCTTTAAAATAGGGAAAGTTATAAAAATGACCACCCCCCCCCCCCCCCCCCCCCCCCCCCCCCTAGAAAACTTTTATATTATTCCTACAAACGAGATGAAAATAAAGATTTTCTAAAAACGCCTAATATTTTTTTTGATAATTTTTGTATTTATTATGAATTAAATAAACTTTTAACTAAATTAAATTATAAAAAATATTAAACGTTTACAAAAAATTCTGAAAAATTTACAAAAAATACTTCATACTATAAAGTTCCTACGAAAAATAATAAACACCACACAGCTTATCAAATAAGCCCGAAAATAAGCTTGGACAGCTTATTTTTAAAGATTTATTAAGGGGAAACCCCCTTTAATTATGTTTACCCTTGAGTTTCTTTCATCGGAAAAAGACCCAAGGGCGCAGTGGTAGTGTGTGTGGGAGTAAAAGGGGATGTATTGCTTGGTCCCGGGTTCGAGTCTTGCTCACCCGGACCAAGTATCTTCCCCTTTTTTTTTTTTTTGAAAACTCAAAGAAGCAAAGTTGTTAAGCTCGTGGGGCTTAACAACTTTGTCAACTAGAGCTTTTGCTGAAAACCACTAAATAAGCCTAAAAATAAGCTCAAACTTTGACAGTTTGGCTTATTAAGCAAAAAAAAAACAATTTTTTTTTTGCTAAGTCTTTTGGACTTAGGGTCGAAATAAGCTAAGACAAAGACTAAGGTAAGCTAAGATGGGCTAAACTAATCTAATTAAGCTTAAAAGTCTAAAAGCTTAAGGGCCAATAAGCTGTGGGAAGCTTATTTAGCCAGAAAAGCTTAAATAAAGCTTAAAGATGCTAAAGATTCTTAAGACTAAGACAAATAAGCTAGACAAAGGAAATAAGCAAACTAATCTATCTAACCTAGCCTAAAAACTCTTGGGGAAACAGTTTGAGCTTATGGGATAAGCTCAATAAGCCAAAGTGTGGCTTAAACCCCACAACAGTACTAACTTGGGTGTTAGTACTGTTGGTGTAAACAGCCAAAGGGCATCTTTGGGCTTAAAAATAAGCAACCAAATAAGCTTATCAAGGGCTGAAAGTTTGAAGACTTACACTAGGGCTTATAAGCTCTTAAAATAAGCCAAACACTTGGGCTTAAGTGAGCTTAATGGCTGAGAACAATGAGCTTAAAGTTCCCCTCTTGCACCAGGGGAACTTTAAGGCAAAGTGCAAGGGCTTATTTGACAGCTTATTTTAAGCTGTCAAATAAGCTCTATAATCACAAAGAAGCTTAAACAGATTGAGTACTCTATCTAAGGGACTTATGCACCAATTTTTAGCTTTTGAAAATTCATTTTGCTTGCTTAATTTTGATTATGAAAAAGGTGATTTGGGCTTATTGAAACTGTGACAGAAATGGGCTTGGTGGTTTTGACTTATGAAGTCAAAGGGACAAAGGCTTTTTAACAGCCTTGTTTTGGACACTAAAACACACCTTTTTTGAACCTTAAACTTAAACCACAAGTGCTTAATCAAATAAGCACTTGTGAGTTACTTAAAAACTTCACAGTTTTGGACATGGATTTAAAAACCTTAAAAAACTATTTTACAACTAAGAATTTTCTAAAAACAGCTTGAAATTTCTTAAAATCTTAAGCTAAAGCCAACCTCATGGCCATAACCCATGCCAAACCTGTTTTGACCCATTTTAAGGCTTATGCCAAACACCCCTTTATTTCAAAACTGTCAAACCAAAGTTGGTTTAAAATCCATTTTTAAGCTAAAACTTAAAAAACCTTTTATCTACTCCTACTTATTTTGACTTGCTTAAGCTATTTTAAAACTAAATACCCTAGCTTATTAAGAAAAATAAGCTAGTTTCTCTACTAGCTTATACTACACTTATGATAGTTTTTTAAGAGATAAGCTTATTTAACACAAAAACATGCAATAAAAAACTTAAACAGCTAACTAACAACTTTAAACTAATGCATTTGTAAAGACATAAAGCAAATAAGCTAATGATTTAAGCTAGAAGTTAAGCTAGAATGAAATTTAGAAAATGAAACCTTGGGATTTGTTGTCTCAGAACCAAGGCCACTCTTTCTGAGTGAGTGGCCTAAAAAGCTGTCCTAATGGCTCCCTAGCCTCTAAACCTGAGCAATAAGCTCAATAAGCTTATGAGAGCTTATTTCTCCAAAAGCTTCCAAATTCACAATCAAATGAAATAGATTCAACTTAAAACAGTACTTAAGAACATTGAACAAGAATTAAACTGAAATTGAGCTTATTAACAAGGATAAGCTCAAATTAGCTTATTGAGAGCTTATTGAGTTAAAACGGCTTAATTTTTCATTAAAATGGAAAATTACAAGTGCATAAAGGACATTAACATAAAATTACTTAAATGACAATAAAAACTTAACATAAAACTGAATAAAGCTGAATTAAAAACTTGCACCCTTTGCCACAATGGCTTACAAGGCTATTTATAGCCGAAAACTAAAACTATGTCTTCTCTCTTCTTTCTCTTTGTTGTGCTTCTTTGTAGACACACAAACACAGGTGTGTTTGTTGTGTGAGAGTGTTTAAAGCTCTAATCTTGGCCCTTCAATCTTGAAAATCCAATCTAAGCCATCGAATTTGGTCTTGGGGGGTGTGGGATTGCCAAGTTGGCAACTTTTTGGCTGGGAAAGGTAGTGGAGGAGGGGGAAGGTGAATAACCATGGTGGTGGTGAATGTTCGTGGGGTAAAAATGGGTATAACAACCCGTGAGTGTGTTTGAGAGGGAAAAAGAGCGGGAAAAAAAGTTAGGGCTGTTACAGAGTGAAAGTTTCACTAGTTGGCAAAAATGGTCCCTCTGGGTTACTTGTTTATTTGCAAGCATGGTCCTTGTGGTTATATAACTTTGGGGACTTGGCAAAACAAGTCCCCAAGAGTTATATAACTCTTTTCAAATTTCGTCCTTGTGGAGTACAAGTTAGGGGGGTTGGCAGTTTTGCCCCCCTACTTGCTACTTTAAGCAAATTGCAATATTAACCCTTCTCTTTTCTTTTTCTCTTTTCTTCTTTTTGTATAAGTTTAGGGTTTGGCAATTTCAATCCCTAAACTTATATTTTCTTGATTTTGGCCTCGGAGTTGACTTGGGTTGACTTTGACTTTGACCAGTTGACTTTTCTGTTGACTTTTTGACTTTATTGACTTTTCGGCTTCGATTTGGCTTTGTCTTTCACAGTCTTTTCCACTCCTAGTCCGGTTTTGTCGTTTTGGCTTTGTTTTTCGTCATTTTCTTAGTTATCCGTTCCTGCACAATACAATTAGCAAAACAAGCATATATTTGGCATTTTAAGTCCGTTTTTGGTTATTTTAGCTCGTTTTTAAAGGTAAAAGGTATGTGTAATTAAGCACATACCAAAATCCCCCATACTAAGGTATTGCCGTGTCCTCACGCAATGCTATGAAGTAAGCATTTACGAAAACTAAGAACCTCAATCTCCCTCGACTAATAACTTTGAAAAGTAGCAAAGTGTTTGCCAAGGGAAACTAAAGAATCAAAAGCTTCGACAAGTCCCGTTTTCACCATTTTTTATTTGTACACTAACTATCCCTAATATTTTTGGATTTTTCTTTTTCTTTTCTCGACTACCTGTTTGACTTCCTTTATTATATCAAC
>BQNB010114866.1:0-21671 GCA_026074375.1 Tanacetum coccineum
CCATCATATCGACTCATATATCATCATGCATCTGCACATAAACATCCAACGATTTTGATGAATATGCTTTCACCATGAAAACTCTAAATCTTGGCTATGGTCATCGTGGATGCAAGACACTCGTCCTATAGTAAACAAAGATGTTAAATGAGATTAAGTGCCGATGGAAAAAGAAAAAATAAACATGATGTCATTGTAAATGCATATGTTCTTAGTAAAAGGGGTATCCTCGTTACCGCCAAAATCTAGTGCAAAGTCAAAGGTTTTTTTCTTCTTATTCAAGGAAATAAAAGGGATATTCAAAAGCATACATGTATAATAGAAGTTAGCATACTTGTCGTTGTGTCTCCATCTGGGTTGCTAGAAGAAAATTGTGCTCGTCCAAAATATGTTTATGTCAATTCAACAGATAATTAGTGTGACATCTGGAAGAGAAGATACCCGTAGACTATATAGAAAATTAAGTAACCAGTTAGCAGAAACAAAGCACTGATAAGTGATAACAGTCACCTCGAGCTTGTCCCTTTAGATAGATATAGGAACCCCACACAGTTAATAATACATTGTATTACGCTACTTACATGAACAGAAGAAACACGTTTACAAAAGCATGTTGGTTTTAAATGGTCAAACGTTGTATTGGGTACCTCTTCAGACATACAAATGTTGATGCAGTACCAAATACTATATCTCAAATCATAAGAATCACCTGTGAAAGTAGACGTGCGGCACCCTGAAGTCGCGCGAAAAAATTATGTTTGCCTTCATCACATATTTTTCTCTTCAAACTGAGGTATGTTAGAAAAAAGTAAGTTTAGATTCAGCAGATAACAGTATTACAATACATATAAATCACCTAAGTATGAAAATATAAGATCTTTACTCAAGAGACAAAAGGTGGTTATATAAGCTTTAGGTATATCTCTTGTCAAGTGTTTCCGGGAGTGTTTCGGATTACTTATTTCAAACTCGTTATCTACTTAAAATAAGCAGCTTAGTACCTACTTATTTTTTTATTGCTTATCTACACTATTAGAAGCATATAAGCACTTTCATCCAAACACTCAAAACTGCATATCACTTAATTAGCAAATACCAAAGCCTTTTTTATGGTGACTTTCGGGATCAATTATCTAGCTTGGCTAGACAAAATCATTTAATCTACATCCGCACACTAATTTTGATACCAAAAGTGATATGAAAATACACAACAAAATACACTCTAAATTACTACCTAAAAAGTATGAACCCTGTAAGTCGAGGATAATAAGCATCATGAGTGGTTTGTACTTTCGGATTAAGGATGACTTTTGTAAGGCTCAAGGTACAACATGAGTCTCATCTTTGGTACAATAGGAGTCTGAAGGTACCTCTAGTGAGATTGTGTTATAACATTATGCTCTATATATCTTGAAGAAATTTGGCTTTCAATTTTGGAAGGAGGTTCAAGATAAACAAACTAATGTTGGCGAAGGGGGTTCGATAATAGGCCCCATTATTTACTGAATAATGAATATGTTACAATTGACTTAAGCACTTTTGAATAAAACCTTCAAAATTTGCATGGTACATACAATTCCACAAGCAAAAGCTTTATCTAATAGTATGAAACACTTCAGATAGTTATTCGTGAATTGAAAAAGTGTATACTAAAAGTTGATTTTTTTATATGAGTTGAAACATGCTCTGCTTCAACCTCAACACTCTGAAAATTCAATTATTTAGAACTTTTTTTAAATGGAGCTTATCAGATCTGTTTACAATATTAATATTATTTTATTAAGAATTAAAATCTTATTTATAGACGTTTTAGGATGTATTATGCATTTAAAATACTATTTGGGCAAGTTTTTACCAGCTTAAACTGTTTCCTTTCAAGTCAATTATTTTATTTGGTTAAAGATAAAACACAGCCCGCTTTGATCCGCTCATAATTAAACGGATCAAAATTTCCACCTCTGCTCACAACAGATAGGCCGAAGTCTCCTATCATGCAAATCATAAATTGACGGGCAGATATAAAATGCTGGTGATAGCAAAATTACCTTAAGTTTCTCCTTTTCTTTTAGTTCTTTCCTCTTCCTTGCATTTAATCTAGTATTCAATAATCATATCCGTGGATCATCAGTTATATTTTTTTAACGGCTCCAATTTTTCTTCTTGCAACAATTAAATCTTTATTATAACAGAAGACCCATAAAGTATATAATTAAGAAAGAACATGAAAGCACAAAACACCTCTGTAAAATCGTCAGGTATATGGAAAGTAACATGAATCTCTTTAGGAGTTTTCCCTTCAATCATTCTTGCAAGTACCCGACTGGTAAGATCAACTAATGGCTTTAATTGTAGGCTATCATCAGCAGATGTTAGCTCGCAGAGTCTATTTGTGTCCATCTGGATGATCTGTTTGTGTCCATCCGGATGAACTTCTCGTCAAATGACTTTCACTCCTACCCAAAAAAAATCATTAACTAAAATAGTAGCTAGAAGCACACGTATTTTGTTTGTTCAACCTTTTTACCTTCATATATAACAAAAACACTAAATGTGATTGCAGAAGCTATTATCAAAATAATGATTCAATTTGTTATATAATTTTATCTAAGATGCTGTAAACACTTCCACTTTGGAAAACTTTTAAACCATTTGACATGTTTCCTGTGGTATTTTTTTACCCATTTTGACACAAGTGGATTGCAATTGTGCCTCTTTGATACATACCTTGTTGGAGTGTCCTGCAACTTGATGGAATCGGCAATAATCAAGAATAAACTAAGTGTGAGTGGATTCACTCGTGCTGGAAGAGAGATTGGATAGATTTTTGAAGATCCAACGCCTGCATGAATCTCATGACCAATGAACGGACAAAATGTAGCAACCTCTTGTTCCACTTGTTGTATCGATCCATCAGCTATTTGAAGCCATATATAAGACTTCATCATCTGAAAAAAGACATTAAACTATAATCTTGCAATAGAAAATTTAAAAAGTGCTCTCTCAATTCTAGAGAATACGCTATTAGAGAAATAAGGTTGAGCTAATCACCTGGTTGTTCTTTGTATGATCAATATCAAGTGGGTTTGAAACATAATTTCAAAATTTTAACTGAAAACCGTAAAGAAACATATTATCAGCTGATCCATATTTTATAAAAAAAAGCATAACCATATACATGATGTAATAGTTCAATGACCCGTCCTTTTGGGAACCCGTAAATGAGCCTCGTTAACCATTTCATTACTAATCTTGATGGATGAAAACCTTCCTCTTATCGTAAACTGAACACTAATGGATTATATAGGAGTTGTTGTTAAGCCTATGTGGTTTATTTATGTGTGTGTGTCGTTCTTTACCAATTTATATAGGTCTTGCTGAAGTAATGATAAAAATTGTTTATATATTTGCATGATATCATTTGAACAGAAAAATATTTAGCTCAAAGTTATAATTTGATATTTATAAGTACATTATTATGCATAAACCTCGTTTAGATAAAACCACGTTTTAACGTTATAACAAAGCCCAGCAAACGAAATAACAATTGGCATCCTCAATAATCATATATGAGAAAATAAATTATACATACCTTCATCTGCAGTATGCTATTTATAACTACATTATGCATAAACCTCGTTTCGATAAAACCACGTTTTAACGTTATAACAAAGCCCAGTAAACGAAATAACAATTGGCATCATCAATAAACATACATGAGAAAATAAATTATACATACATTCATCTGCAGTATGCTACAACTCGATAATCTCAAACTCGGATTTTTGCTTTATAATGCATTCAAGAGCGCCAACCTGTGAAAAGCAAATTAACATATTAGCCAACAGAGTATAAACATTTCATTCATGCATATTAGTATAGTTGGTGTTTATACACTCACCAAAGTGTATACTTCATCGTCATTGCTGTCCAAATTACTCGCATTGTTATTTGTATGATTACTAAACCTATAATCAATCCCCACTCCTCTTAACCCATTTTCAGCAACCCTACAAAGTTCATTAGATTTGGATGACATATCAGCTAACAATCAGTATAACACTTCTCAGCTAACTTAGCTAGTTATCTCAATTCTTTGTTATTCGTACGCACATTATGCCTCCCATCAATCTAACAATACGGAATCCAATAACTTTTTTTTATTAACGTCAATATGAATTGGATAAATTTAACCCTAATTTGAGGATCACGTAGCACCTTATGTGATAAGTAACTGCATTATATTTACATTACACTATAATGACACACTGCAATTTATACTTAACATTACACTTATAATGACACAAAGTTTCTCACCATATCAAATTCATGACTCCTCAACAACGTCTCACATTCCTTTATCTCCTCAAGTATCACCCTCACTATCTGACGTCGAACACATTTGCCCCACTCGCCCGCTCATAATCACGGCGTATTGAGTCCAAATAATCATCACGATTGAATGGTTCTAATAAACCTACTTAATAATTAGTCCATTTTATTACTAAGGCATCGTTTCTTATTTATTAACCAAAAAGAACCACACAAACACATCCTAAATTCACTCTTTGCAATCAGTCTCACAATAGCATGATTATCTACATCGGAGATATTCAACATCCCATCTACTCACATACCAACAACCACAACATCAAATTCAACTTCCATACAAACAAAAACTAAAATTAAAACAACAAATTTAACATACATACTTCAATTAAAATCGCGGTGATGTAGATAAGAATAGTTGCAAATCCAGAGCAATCATGAATGAAAAGTGTAACAACCTCATGATTTATCAAGTCTGTAACTATATAAAAATAATAGAAAAAGCAAATCGAATTTAGCTGTTTCAACATCGAATTACAAATCAAAAGCATTGCAAAGTTTGTTGTCTACAAATATGAAGTAAATTTGAATGATACTTGGAAAAAAAATCATTACCATGATTGTTGTAATTTAACTTATCAATAACACACAAACGATTGAGGCATGAGAAAGCCGATGAAATGAAGTGAACTTTAGTGTTAATTTAAGGTTTGGTGAAAAAGGATACGAACATACATAAAGATTATTGATTTAGATCAATTGTTTAGTGATTTGGTGCCAATCGTATAATGGATGGTTCAATGGTGGTGGTGGACTCATGATTTCGTACTTGATAAACATCAAGTAATCGACCGTCTCTCAATATAAATTTTACAATTTAATCCCAAAACTATCACACACGCATATTAGACACCAAACTTTACAAACTTACTTCCGGTTTTTTGAAGTTATTTTATTTTTATTTTTGACACTTATACTTTTATGTTTGTTTTTGTTTTCCCATTTATGCAAAAACATTTTTTAAGTATTGCCAAATAAAGAAATAACTATTTTATATTTTGTTAATCAACTTTTAAAAAAAGAAAAAAATAATTAAATTCTTACTAAATTAAATATGATTTGATTTTTTTTGAAATACGAATACGCCACTTAACGTTTTCCATTACAAAGTAAAAGATTTGCTTACTTATGTAAACAATCATTAACATGTTGTTAGCTTCAACTTTGCATTCGCCCTAGCTATAATATTTACAAAAGTTACATTTTTTTCCAGATTAGCTGATACACAACTATGTGCATGGGCGGTTGAGAACATGGGTGACGAGGAAAATATATTTGGTATGCCCCTGGCTCTTGAGTTTGTAATTTGTGTAACTAGCCTTTTATGATTCATTTGTAAGAAAATGGGCATGAAAAAGATAATTAGTAATATTTATTTTGGTACACGATAGGTGCTACTAAATGTAGTTGTTAATATAACTCAGTTTTTTGATTGATTTTAGTAAATATCTTATTTCAAAAATGATCCAGTTTGTTGGTGTGTTCAAATTGATATACTTTTAGCTGCTTTCTTATTACTTGAGAAAGAAAAAGAATCTACGTTCACAGTTAAATAGTTTGTTTAAATAGAAATAAATGGTTTGTTTTTTAGTCGATATCAATGCGTAATTTAAAATCTAGGTCAAAACCCCGTGCGTGCACGGGGATTATAACTAGTTTCTTATTAGTAGTAATTCACATTTGTAAATTATAAAGTTGAGACAAACTGTTGTGTTATCAAATCACCCACAAAAAACATGAACACCTGGAAAAAAAATGTTCTAACAGCGACAAAATCGACAACTATCAAGGTATTCATGCTGTAAATTGGATCTTTGTATCCACGTTGATTTATGAATTCATAACTTCATATGGTAAACTGCATTCTGTTTACCCGGCTCCGACCAGGTGCATTTAATGTGTCAGGTCGACCCGACACGACCCGTCTCACATTATTCGTCAATAAAAACCGCCATAATTTTAAAAAACCCGCGCTTCGCGACGAAGCGCGGGTTACAAACCTCGTTGCATAGTAAACATCACATAATAAATATGAAACCAGTGACTCTTAGATGATCAGTGACTATTAGATGATCAATCCATGAGGATAGTTTACATCGATGAGAACAATTTAGTTGGACAATTTGCATAACATATATGTACCATTAACGAGCTAATGAAGTCCCATAAGCAAATAAAACCCAACAATGAATCACACATTTATTTTCAAGTCAGTGGCACAATTTAAAATTAGCAAAGACATTTGTTTTTCTTCTTATCTACTGTCATATTTTTTTCATGGCTACAATTCTAATTCGTAGTATCCTAGCGTAATATATGAATAAGATGATGTATGCTCAAATTTATGATCAAACTTGATAAAATATATTTCTTGCATAGGCATCAAGTTTAACTATATAATCACCAAAATTTTAGAGCGTGCATAAACTATTAAAAGTAATACTCCGTTGGGTCAACACCCGGGGCGAGCTAACGGGTTTTCTGTCTTACTTTCAGATACTTAGGTGGATTACTCGTCTAGAAGCGTGGGAACTCTCTTATTTCCTCTAGAACGGTAAATTACTTAAACAATACACATCAAGTAAAGAAACAAACATATATGAAGGACCTCATGTAGTCGATGAATAAAACTAATGTTGCAATTAGAATAGGGAATGGTGCGGGGGAAAAAAACACATACGCTAATACGTACGCATAATATAATGAGTGATGCTAGAACCACAAAAAACTTACAAAAAGTTTTTCACACAATGATGTGTCAACTAAACTATTGGGTGTATTTAAGAGAGAGAATTAAAAAGTAAGTTAAAAATGCCACTAGCTTTATGACAAGTCATTTTGTAATTTCTTTTGTATACATCTCTTTGTGGTTCTAGCATTTTCCTAATATAATATCTGAATAATCATTAAGTAAGCACATGAGGTTTATATAGATCCCTAAGAAAACAAAAGGCAAATTAATGTTCTAATAGCATTGAACAACTTCGATGAATGTGATCAGAAGCATATTCGAATCATTAACAATCAAGTATATGTGCATGTAAATATTATAATTTATATTGACAACATGATTCCACGTAGAGTAATAATATAAAAACTAACAATATAATTTTACATATGATATAAATAAATCAGTTTTACAAAATCATTAAGAAAAACATATGACAAAAGATACATTTGGTGTCAATTAAAGATCTCAAGTTGGTATGGCTGATCTACGATTTATTATCTTTCGTTGAATAAACCAATACGAATAAACTAATACGCATCAAACAATCGGAACAAAAGTTGTACGTAACCAATAGCCAAGTAGAGGAGCATATGCTAAAGACGGAACAAAAGAAAAACGTACCTCTTTAAATCAAAGAACATGAACATATGTCATGAGTCATAGATCATAATCAAATAAATATGAATACCGTACAATGAATAAACATGTATGGTTCATGTAATCACTATAAAAAAAACATTGAATAATAAAGTTTTTTTCCTCAATCATAAATCTCATATGTTTTGATCCACGTTCACGTAATGCTAAATAACCAAATATAAAACAGGTAGCAGTAAACAAATACGTAAATATAGAGAGTTCAAAACATGTAAAGATTTACAAGTAATTATCTTATTTACTTCCAAGATATGGAATCAATACAAAATTAAAATCAATATATGTGTGCGAGAGATCAAGAAGCATAGGCAAATACGTGAATCTTTAAATATAAGAGGAAAAGATTTTATCAAATAAATTAATTATAACATAGTACCTCTACCGATCGAATGTTTATGATTTCTTCTTAGTAAATCCAACCACCGGTGAGAAACTTATGATATCATCAGTAGTTTCTTTATCTTTTGAGACATTCGTGCTGATAACGTGTTGTGAAACAACGACCTAATAGCAACACAAATAACCGATGTATAGAAGAAGAAGAAGAAAATAAAGAGAATCGAGACATGAGACATGCATTTCATTAAGAGTGATCCCACTACAATATATACAAGTCCCTATATATAAGCCTCTAATCATCATTGTATTAACTACAACCATTATTGAGTCATAATGTTTGAAACGTTACGGAATGTGGATAGCCACATAATAAATAAATATTTATAACACCTATGTTATTGTTAATGTTATTTTGTTTGTTTTAATGGATTTTGGTATTTTATTTTTTGTTGATAGATTAATGTCTATTTTCATCCATGTTATTTTGTTCTTTTTCCTAGTTATGTTCTTTTGTTTTTTGGATTTTGTTTGTAAACTGATTGTTTTGGTAATTTGTTTTTTGTTAAGAACATATTATTTGGTTGTTAACAATCCTGTATTTAGTTTTATGTATCCTGTAATAGTTGCAAAACCTGTCTGATGGACGGGTATTACTTGTGATGATTATTTTCATTTTTATTTTTGGTTTAATATTTAAAAAAAACTTGTAATTATCGTTTACATTTTTTTGTTTAGCTAAATATTGGTGTTAAAAAATTGTGTATTCTACAAAGTTTTTTGTAAGCATAGTACTAATGTTTGTAAAATTATTTGTGTTTGTTATATTACTAAGTATATTTTTTGGTTTTTGAAGTAACTATATAGAATTCGTATTACTTTATTGAAAATTGTACACGACAAAACATCAAAAGACATGTACGTTAAGTAATAAAAAAATAGAAGTTGTCATTTTTTAAACCTTGTTGTAAATTATAATATTTTTTTTGGGAAAAAAGGTTTTTTTTAAGAAAAAGTTGTACTTAATAAAACCTTTTTTTCTTTTCACTCTAGAAACTGCAACATAAAGTTGAGCATGAGAGAAAACGGGCCGTTAAAGAAACAAACCAACTTGTGTGAATGTTTGGTCTTGAATTTTATTAATAGTCATAGAGAAACACAACGCAACAGGGAATTGTGTATGGTCAAATTTAAACGACATCTTATTATCAGAAGGGATAAGGACCATGCGGGGAATTGTGCGTAAAAAGTAAAATTATTCAACAAATACATCCTGCATGATAAATTACTCATATCATGAGCCTGCAAAAAAATAATTATATTAAGGTATTAAAGATTTTACCAATTTCCATGACTGCTAAGTCTCTTTTTGTTTAACCCGTTTGAAATAAAATATAGACAAATCAACACATTTATAAGAGGGCTGGAATTTCCACCTCAGATCATATGTAATTTTTTCTCATTTACTTGTTTCGCAAATGCAGCATATATGACCACAAGCAAACCAAAGTCCTATTAGCTGAAAGAAAGTAATAGAGGTGGTAACGGGTCAAAACTGGTACAATTTCATTCGGGTTAGGCCGGTCCTAAACAACTTTCATTTCCTTGCTTTTGAGTTTTATACATATCTAATGTTGTCGTAAGATTGGAAATACTATACTATCATAATTAGTTTAAATGAAAGATTATAAGCATCAAGGGACTGTCAATGCTTGACCATGTGTGACAATTGTCTGATCTCAAAATTAGTAAATTCAGTACATTATGCGAGAGTGAAAAACTCATCTGAAGTGATGTCAGAATAGTAACGACATTATAAATTCGATATGTGCAACTATATATCGACATTTAGAGATGTGCAAGTGTTATGATTCTTAACCAACGGGCATTTGGTCCAATGGTATGGAGGTTTTACCCTCCTAGGCAAGGTCTCATGTTCGAGTCTTGTCTAGGGCGATAAGGGTTTCCTCCCGCGTGTGTAAAGGGAAGGGTGCCATTGCCTTCTGGGCTGGACCCAACCTGGTTGTGTGGGCTCGCTACGCCTTCTGGGCTAGGGGCCATGTAGCCACAAATTGCAAAATAAAAATGAAAGTATTACTTGTATTGTAGAAATTGTAATTTATAAACATAATGTATAACTTGTAAAGTTCAAGTCTTGGTTTATTTTCTTCATGAGGAATTCGGCTAAAGTGATGTTTGTAGGTAAAGTTTCATAAAACTTTGAGTATTAGTAATAATCATAGGTATTTGTTGAAGCGTAGAAAAGATTTGGTGGTTTCGGGAATACCTAAACGTAATTTATCGAAACGTAACGTTTTACGTAACCGATAAAAATAAAATATAATAAGTAAATATTTTAAGGTTGAGATTTGTAGGATACTGATTTGGGGTGTTTTCAATAAAAGAAATATAACCATGAAGATCAGTTTCTTTAAGTACATAATATGTGATATCATGGTCATCTATGAAACTGAGATGAGGAAGTTGAGTCCAAAGATTTCTCCATCGTTTTGAGATGGTAGCCGTTGTTCTGATGAGATCTTTAGTAGTGCAGTCCAAACAAGACATGATATTATTGACTAACATTTAATCCTAATATGGTCCATGTCGTAGGAGGGAAAGAATGTACTCTAGAATCTTGGGTTAGAGAGTTAGGAAGTTTATTGGAAAGTTTGGAATTATTGTTATCAAAAACCCCGTTCGGGCATCATAATTCAGGAAAGTCATTCAGTATAACGTTTAGGAGCTAGGGCACTTTATATATAAACCCAAACAACTCAGTCAGAACGTAATACTAGTTGAAACATCAGCTTGATATGATGCTCCCTAGTATGTGGTATGATATGGATTTGGGACCCGATTTATAAAAGCACATCGATGATGAATGATATAATGGTTATAACATAAGCGGGTTTTTAAGCGTTTTGATCAATATCTAAAAAAAAATGATAAGCACGACAAGCGTTAATTAAAGTTATGTCTTGTAATGTTTTGAATACATTTTTATACTTTTTCAAAATGTTACATTTTAGACCCTTGAGAATGAAAAATGGCAAAATATACCCTTGGAGTTTGCACTTTTACGAGTTTGGTCCTTCAAGTTTAAAAGATATACAAAGTAAACCTTGCACTTTGTAAAGTGACATAATAGACCCCTATAGTTATAACTTTGATAAAATGACATTTTCAGCCCCTTTAGTTATAAGTTTCAGAAAGTTATAGTATATACCTTGTTGGATAATATTTACAAAATAAGTCCGAATTGTCATGCAAGCTTATTTTAATATTTCAAAAGATATTTGCAGGTTATAGCTTATTAATATAGGCTAAAATGTGAAGGTTTAACGCAACGAAAGTTTAAAATAACGATTCGTTAAGCTATGACTCAAAACGGGTCGAATTAGGGTTTCAAAATGTAAACGCGTGGGTTTTAAGTTCAAATTCCTTCAATAATCAATAAAGTGGTTATTTTAACATTAATTGTGGAAATCGTAGAGGGGAAGGGGGTGAATACGTTTCCATTAAAAAACTTTAAATCAAAGATTACATCACTCTTCTACTGGTAGGTCCTATATCAGGGGGCCGACTGTAATTATCGGCGACCGCCTCCAGAAGAGGTTTTCAGACTAGATCTTTTGTATCAAATCACCAATCAAGTTTGACGCAATATGAGAAGTTTTGATAATTGGTTTATAATAGCTAACACATATTCTAACAATATAATCATACTCGCAATATTTAGCACAAAGAGATACACAACCTTAACTAACAAGATATACACAACCAATCACACAATTATG
The DNA here is from genome assembly GCA_026074375.1 of Tanacetum coccineum. Classification (NCBI taxonomy): domain Eukaryota; kingdom Viridiplantae; phylum Streptophyta; class Magnoliopsida; order Asterales; family Asteraceae; genus Tanacetum; species Tanacetum coccineum. Next base: position 11,911 of record BQNB010114866.1, read on the forward strand.
GACACAATGCAAGAATAAAAGTAAAAGCAGTAAATGTAAAGGAAAAAGTAAAGCGAAAAAAGGTATAAAACGAAAATTGCAAACCGGACACGGTGATTTATTAGTGGTTCGGTCGATTGAAGCTCCTCTTCGCCTACTCCACTCCCCGAGTATCAACCGAAGGGGGAAGTTTTTTTACTTCACTAATAACAAGCCTCCCTTTCGGCGGAGGAAAGAGAAAACTTATAACAATGCTTACAATTATTTTCTGACACTAAGTTTGATGTTGAGTTCTTCTTCGGGTACAACCAAACCTGTTTATGGTTTTATGGTCCAAATAAGAAAACTTGTGGTTCTATGGGTCTAAACACATTAACTGCGTTCGCTTACATTATTTTTTTGATTACTAAGCTAGATGTTGAGTCCTAATTCTTTGCTAGAAACAATCTACACTTCACCAATGTATTTTAAGGACTAAAATAGATCCCAACCCTCAATCAACCCACTTCAAATATATACATCATTTGAACTACCACACTACTAAAGATTGGAAGACTGGACTGGTTATATTAAACACATGTGACTCGATCTATATGTAACAAATGTTACAAATGTACTAACTAGACTACATAACTTCGGATCTTGAAGATGACCAAAGTTCTTCTCTTGCACTTGAGGGAAGAAGGAAAGGATAGAAGATTTGATCACATTTAAACAAGATTAACCAAGTTGAATGATCAAAGATTTAGAGAGATTTAGTGAGATCTAGAGAGAGAAAGAACTGAAAGAAAATCGTGCAAAAGGGTTGTGAAATCAGTTGGAGATGACCCACTATTTATAGGAGCTGAAAGCTGACAATCTGGCAACGGCGGTCCTAGCTGTCCCTTATATATAAGGGGGCCGCCAGGCCTATAAGGGGGTCGCCGCCTAGACTCTGCTCCCTTTTTTGTCTTTTTGTGGGTAAGGTTGTATTTGGTATAGAAGCTTCTATTTTGGGGGGAAAACCAGATTTCAAATTTTATATTTAAATAAAACATTTCTTTTATTAAAAAGTATTTTGTGTTTATTTATTTTTGTAAAAAATAATTTTGTAAAAATGTAATTGTTAAGAAAAAAAAATATTTTTCTTTGATCATCCTACAAGTTTAATTTGTTTGTATATACCTTATATGATTTACATCGGGTGCAAACAAATGTCGGTGTTGATGGAAACTTGAGACATCGAGTGTTGTTGATGCATGTACGCATTGATGATTTGTGATTACGAGTAACTTGCGTACTTTACGTTATGTATTACAAGTTACATGTTTGTCATCACCAAAACATAAAGAGATCGTATAGATTAAATATCGTAATATTTGCACTAACAATCTCCCCCTTTTTGATGATGACAAACTATGTAAACTATAGCACATAGTAGAGTTTAAAAGTTACTCGTTTACACTCCCTTCTCCCCCTTTTGTCGAAGCAAAAAGGTATAGTGTGGATTATGGTTGGAGCATATAGGTTGGAGGTTTGAGAAGAAGACATGAGAAGAGGGTACGTGCTCCGGGTATATATGTTGGAGGAATGAGAAGAGGATAGGTGCTCCGAGTATATAGGTTTGAGGTATGAGGAGAAGATGTGAGAAATAAAGGTGAAGGTGATTGTGTGTTCCTTGGATAGTTTAGAAAAGGTCATGAGAGGTGAGAAGTAGGCAAGACAAGAAGGTAGGTACTTTGAGTGTATAGGTTGAAGGAATGAGGAAAAGGTAGGTGATCCAAGTATATTGGTTGGAGGAATGAGAAGACAACATGAGAAATACGGTTGAGGTGATTTTGTGTTTCTTGGATAATTTAGAGGATGTCGTGATAGATGAGAAGAAGACATGAAAAGAAAGTAGGTACTTCAAATATATAAGTTGAAGTTATGAGAGGATGACCTTAAGGTTTAGGGTGATTTTGAAGTGGAGGAGGTGAAGTATTTGGAGTATGAATAAACCCTTCATCGTATTTGACAATCCCCAATCCTATCTTCCTATAAAGGTGAGCTTGCATCATCCTAGTGAAGTCTTCTATCATCATGGTTAAACTAAATCCATGCTATTAAACCACATAGCTCCTAGCTCCCCCTTGCTTATTGCATCCCCATGATAATTACATTCCTTGTATATTGACTCTAACGGATCCATGGATCAAATAAATTACCATCGATGCTCAAGAAGTTCGATGCAATTTAAATGAGCAAAACGCTTGCAAGTGCTCCCCCTCGGTGTATGCTCCCCCTTGTTTGGGGCACCAAGGAATCAAGATATTGTTGTGCTACAAAACAAAGTTAGTAGACAAGTGCACATATACATATAGCAAAACGTTAGCGGGGAACTAGACATGCACTTCTAGGTTTTATTATTCTGAAGTATGACACTTTGAAAGAGAAGTAGAAACTAGACACAAGTAGTCATTATTTTAAAAACAGCCTAAATGATGAAATAAAAAGAATCGAGACGTATGTTTACGGAGAAAGATTAGACCGACTTTTAATAAACGAGAATGGGATTCGTTTATTGATTGACATAAGAATATTATGAGAATGACCTTTTAAAAGTAGACGAATGACACTTAATAATATGTCAATATATATATATATATATATATATATATATATTGACATATTATTAAGTGTCATTCGTCTACTTTTAAAAGGTCATTCTTAACAAATTCTAATATACCTTCTAACTACAATAACCAATAATACATCACACATCCTTAACCAACCCAACCCAATTCACTTACCTACCCCCTCCACCCTTCCTTATTCCTACAACCCTCATTCCCACCCCACTCCCTCTACAACCACCTACACAATAACTACATACCCCAACCCTTCCTCCCCCTTCACTTACCACATAATTTTTCATTAAATCAATAAATTTTCAAATTACTCCAATTATCCATAAACCATCCTATCGCAATCTCTAACATTCTACAAACTCTTCTCAAAACCCCACCTCCCAAAATACACAAAATAATCACAATAATTAAGATTCTTCACTACAACAAATTCAAACCCAACTCTAATCAACTCTCCAAAACCACTAAATTTCTTATTTAATTATTCAATTCAAAAACTCATTATAATTCATGTAAAACAACCACCAAATAATCATAACACACACTCTTTTACCTTTATTCCATCAATTCCTAACACACAATTTAACTTTTCTTTCCACAAACTACTCGCGACCCTATTATTTAATCGTATTATTCCCCTCACTCAGAGCACCACAAATGTCTCGTGATCTTATCATACTTAAAACACACCAACATAGAGACCAACTCAATCCCTAGCACATCTTAAATTAATTTCTAGCAATCCTCCAATTATAACACCAAAGTAACACCACCACCCACCATTTCTAAGTTCCATATTATATTAAAATGTACCATAACCACAATATACTGATTTTCTGAAAATAATCTCACAAATTGTCTCTTAACTTTAAAAACATCGTACTTCACGAACTATATCCCTCCAACACATCACATGTTTCTAAACACAATCACTTCGAATCGACTCCGTAGAAAGACTCCTTGGTCTGTCATAAATGTGTACTAATAAGTGATTGCTTAATGAGTATTCATCAATAATGCATGTTGTGCTCTCTAAGTGATATTTTGTGATACACCTTGTGCTACTTACTGATTAGTTATTCTGTGTCCTCGCATAAATAATCCTTAAATAACCCTGAGGCCAGATCTTTAGAGTAGATAAATGCTAAGTCTTATGACTTTGTAAAGTAGACATTGATCTCCGCTAATATGACATCAATTTTGTCATATGTTTGTTTAGAAGTCTTCAAGTGTGATAGTTATATAGAATCGTAATCTCGAAAACAGTGGTTGTTTAGACTGATCTTTCACATCTGATTCTATAATCGAGTGTACGAGGTACTCATAGATTATTCTCAGATCAGGCTAATGCAGCCTCTCTAATATACACGGTGGACGCTTAGCAAGAGATCACTGTATTTCTCAAGATGAATTGCTGAACTCATAAGATATAAAAAGAGGTGATCCGTGTGATAGTCGATAGAAGAGATAGATTCTCACTCCTCACTAAAACACCAAAAGAATTTTCACTCTGGAAAAACAGGAAGGTTTAAGTTAAAGCTCACCCCACTATAATGGTAACTCGGTGAAAAAAGGGCTCGAGCAGTATGCGAATTTCAATCAGATACGGCGGCAAACTACCTGAACGAAGCAATCACCCATATCAACTACAAATCATAAATTAACAATTCCTTAAAACTTTACTCAATACATTTATATTAAAACAAACATAACTACAATTCTTAAATCACCTAAAAAAATTGTCTATCATACCTTAATTAAAAACCTCAATCCTAAAAATATTATACCAACCAAATTTCAATATATTCCAATCCCATTATTACCCATCTCAACACTCCTTCTAAATCCAATACATCCCACCTCATATATATTCCTACTTTCCTTATACCCTAATCTACACTACTTCTAAAAATTTCTTACACAAATCTCATCATTTATCAATTATATTATTCGCAACCACTTATTACTATCTTAACAAATAACATAAATCACCTCAATTATCTAATTTACCACAAATTAACCATTCCAACCACCACCATCTTAAACATCCTTATCATACCAAAATTCCTCTTATTCCATAACTCCCAAACATTACACAAAATAGAATACTCCCCAACCACGACTCTAATTTATCACACACAAATAAACCAGTTCATCATTACCACAACAAACCCAATCCTCCACTTCCTTCCTTTCAAAAATAAAAATCATTATAACAACAACTTCACATTCATATTAACAAACCCCTCCACAATCTTTCCCTTAAAATAAACCTATCATCCTTTACATTCACATTAAATATCAAATAACTACCTTACAATCACCCCTCCAACCTCTCAAATCCAAGCACCTTAAAATATAAATAAAAAAAATCAAACCACCCGTCTAACCCATACATAACCAATATCAAAATTCACACCTAAAACCTAAAAATTACTTAAAATCCCACATATCCTTACAATACCCACATATACAACTATTATAAGTATTTCTCCTGTTAATCAAGCATGTGTTCGCGTTGTTGTGACGTGTGTGCCAGATCCCTCTAACGTGTATTGTGACAGTCATGTCTCGTGTCCAGATCATCAATTGTGACCCCTATCTTGCGGAGGAGATGTGAGAGTGATCACCAAGTACAATACTGCTCACACCATAAACCCGTAACCATAGTTACACGTCGATCTATGCATACAAATGAACATGGCTAAGTTCACGATGAGAGACATTGATAGTGGACGCTATAAAGTGTACGGGGACGCTGGAAAAATTAAGTATGAACGTGTCTATATTCTAACATATATCTAGGTATTACATGGCTTTAACCAGGATTATGGCGTTCACTCTCCTCATAGTGCGCTATATGACGTGTGTCGTTCGGCGAATCAGTATGCCTGCTGCGCACTTACAGTCTGATGTCCCATGTGTACTATACTGAACTGCCAAGTTCCCCACTCTCGGAGTTTGTTGTATTCTCTCTCTATTGTGACCTCACGTGGAATAAATAGGTGACGGAATAGGTTGAGTGCGATGTTTCACCCTCCGAGGAAGAGTATAACTGACTGTTACATACATGTGATACTTGAGAAGTTCTAGAGATCTTGGAACTCTCAATACTAAGTGAAGTATAATCATACCAGGAAATCAGATGTGCAGATGTAGGAAGATGGTGTGATCTAAACGAGGCGTTTGTGCAGATAGACGTGCTCATAGGAGTACTCTATATTGCGTGTCTGATGTGGAGAGGAATGGCGTCTCGGCCGTCATCATCTCTTATGTTTGTTCCAGGATGCGACTTAGATGCATCGTCTGAACGTGAGAGTGTCAGAGAGACAGTTGTGCGCTCAGAGGCGAAATTGTGCGACGTAGAAAACTTAGAGATAGTGAGTATAGAATGTTATCTCGGTGACACTGCGTTGTGAAAGTAAGATGAACGTGAGTAGGAGAAAGAAGAGATTATGTCTGCCGGCGGAGAGTATCGAAAGACGTCTGTCAATTCGTCATTTTGTCGGCATGGATGTAAAACTGGTAGTGAGTTGTGTGTTACCTAGATAGGTAGAGGTGCTGTATGTGGTACGGTAAGTGGTGAGAGAAGAATTGTGTTTTAGGCTACAAAAGTAAGCACAAACGGGTTAGAAGGATCTTGTCCAGGATAAAGCAGATCGCTGAGGTCTCTCAGCTTGCCATCTCGAGACTTGCTCATCAAGGTGGTGCAGAAGCCTAAATGGAAATTAGCAAGTTTGCACAGATTCTTGTCAAAATCAGCAGAAAAGTCTGTAACCTTTTATAAAACCTTGAAAAATTGAACATTTCAAAACCTTGAAAAACTGTACAAAAAGAGCGATTTTCAATGGACACCAGAAGCCGAAGAGGCCTTCAAGCAAATGAAAAAGCTTATTGCAGAACTCCCAACACTTACCGCTCCAAGGGAACGTGAGGAGTTAATCATATACTTGGCTGCAGCAAAAGAAGCTATCAACGCAGTCTTGATGACGGACAGAGAAGGCGGGCAAATACCAGTATAATTTTTTAAGCCGCACTCTACAAGGCCCGGAATTCAACTATACCCCTATGGAAAAATTGGTGTTAGCCTTGCTCAGTGCAAGCAAACGATTGAAAAGATACTTCCAGGCATACACGGTCGTTGTAATAACAAATCAACCGATAAAGCAACTGTTGTCAAGTTCGGAAATATCTGGAAGAATGCTGAAGTGGAGGTTCGAGTTAGAAGGATATGACATCCAATACAGACCAAGGACCACAATCAAAGGCCAAATATTAGCGGATTTTATTGTAGAACGACCGGAAGAAGAGTCTCCGGACGAACTCATGGCAGAACTAGAGGTACTACCGGAGCCGTGGACTTTGTTCACAGACGGCTCGTCCTGCGTAGACGGCTCCGGGGCAGGTCTGATACTAACAAACCCGGAAGGGGCAGAATTTACATACGCCATGAGATTTAGATTCGAGGCCACCAACAACGAAGCCGAGTATGAAGCACTAATAGCCGGTCTCCGGATCGCAGAGCAAATGGGTGTAAAGAACTTACAAGCAAATGTTGACTCAAGACTGGTGGCCAATCAAGTTAACGGTTTTTACACCGCCAAAGAGTCAGGCATGGTCCAATACCTGAACAAAGTAAAAACACTTACAAAAAGCTTTAAGGAATTTTCCATCAAACAAATCCCACGAAGTGAAAACAAGAAAGCAGATGCCCTGAGCAAGATTGCATCCACAAGCTTCGCGCATCTTAATAAACAAGTGCTCGTGGAAGAATTAAAGGAAAAGTCCATAAACGAAAAAGAAATCCTTGACGTGGTGCAAGAAGAAGGTAACACTTGGATGACACCAATACGTGAGTACCTGACAAAAGAGATCCTTCCGGAGGATAAAAAGAAGGCTAGGGCGGTACGTCGAAAAGCGGTCAGGTACGCCATGATCAATGGAACCCTGTACAAAAAGTCTTTTTTAGGACCATGGCTCCGGTGCGTTGGACCACTCCAAGCAAACTATGTCCTAAGAGAGATACATGAGGGGTCATGCAGCATGCATTCCGGCCCCAGATCGGTGGTCGCCAAAGCAATCCAAACCGGGTATTACTGGCCGACAATGCATATGGATGCAAGGAAATTAGTAAGGGAGTGCAATGACTGTCAAGTGCACCGCCCCGTCCCAAGAAATCCGCAGCAGAACTTGACCCCCATCACGTCCCCATGGCCATTTTATAAATGGGGGATAGACATAGCCGGACCTTTCCCGGAAGGACCAGGTAAAGTCAAATTCTTAATTGTTGCCATCGATTATTTCACCAAATGGATCGAGGCAAAGGCTGTCGCAACCATCACGGGCAATCAAGTGAAGAAGTTCGTATGGGATAACATTGTCTGTAGGTTTGGCCTACCAGGAGAAATCATATCAGACAATGGAAAGCAATTCCGTGACAATCCATTCAAAGATTGGTGTGAGAAACTTTGCATCCGCCAATGCTTTGCCTCTGTGAAACACCCGCAAGCAAATGGTCTAGTTGAAAGAGCAAATAGAAGCTTAGGGGAAGGAATAAAAGCACGGCTTGAGGAAAGAAGTAAAAATTGGTTGGAAGAACTTCCGCACGTCCTATGGGCTCACCGTACAATGATCAAGTCAAGTAACGGGGAAACACCATTCTCGTTAACATATGGCACGGAAGCGGTCATACCGGCGGAAATAGGCATGCCAACACTTCGGACCACGGAGGTGGATCAGGCTAATAACAACGAAGCTTTGGGGATCAACTTAGACCTGATAGAAGAAAGAAGGGAGCAAGCAGCCATACAAGAAGCAAAAAGCAAGAAAAAGATGGAAAAGTATTACAACTCAAGAGTCCGCGGAACAAGTTTCAAGCCGGGTGATATGGTCTACCGCAGCAATGAAGCAAGTCATGCTCAGGACGGAGGTAAACTTGGACCCAAATGGGAAGGACCATACGAAGTTAAAGAATCACTTGGAAAGGGGGCTTACAAGCTAAAAGACCGCAAAGGAAATGACATGCCAAGAACGTGGAACATTTGTAATCTCAAAAAATGTTATATACATGAAATGTAAGAATTCGCCCGGCACATGATGCTCCGAAGGGCAATATCTGTATTTACTTTGCAAAGTTATATTAATTGTGAAAACATGCATGCAAGGAGCCATGCTCCACAAGAATATTATTCCGTATAATAAAGGTTGAGCAACCTCAAAATTAGCTCAGGCGCGTAAGAGGTATTGCAAGCCCGGCGCCGGGAGAATAACCCACAAATATTCACAAGACTATCCTAATAAAAGTATCACACGTGATATAAAAAGATAGCAACAACATTTATATACAACGGATATATCTAAAAAATTGTTGTAAAGTCGGTTACATGAAAAGTACCGCAACAAAAAGGCCACATACGGCCGCGGTATACACCTTAATAGTACAAACCATAAATATCCAGGATATTTTAATTACAAAAGGAACCGCAAGGTCACATACGACCACGGGAAGAAAAACAAATACGCTCATAAAACAGCATCTCTAGCTTCATCATCTAGTTGGGAAAACGTAAGGCCATTGACTACGCGCGAACTCACCCCTTAAAACCTATCTATATATGATATAAATACACCAAGGGACGAAATCACGCGAGATCAAGAAAACCGGAAGCAGAATAGAGTGTTCCCGGGTCGTTATGTCCCAACGAGGCTAGAATGGAATATCGAAAAACGATTGATGAATTATGTTTGAATATGACCAGGATGTGAATATGATTGGGTACTAAACCTAATAGGCAAATGAACACAAAGATAATCAAGGAACATAAGCTAGAACAAGCATGAAAGCTACTAAAAACTTTTACACTAAGGCACAAATAAGCTCTAATTAGCTTAAGACAGATAAATAAGCTAATCTAAATCTAAATAAGCAAATTAAGCATGCAATATCTAAATAAGCAAATTAAGCATGCAATTAAGCTAAATTAAACAAGAGAAACACAACAGTACTACCAGTATTACAACAGTACTACCAGTATTAACTACCAGTACTAACTTAAAGTTAGTACTGCTAGCTATAAGTTAGTACTGTTAAGTTAAGGTTAGTACTGTTAAGTTAAGGTTAGTACTGTTAGCCTTAACAAAACACAATTAAACAGGAAATAAGCAAATAAGCTA
>BQNB010114867.1:0-21671 GCA_026074375.1 Tanacetum coccineum
TGAAAGCGTATGAAAACGTATAATAATGTCGGAGAAAAACGGACAAAAACGAAAAAAACGTACCAAACAGATAAAAAAATTTATTAATAATATACAAAAATAAAATATTGGCCGATAATAATCATAATAATAATAATATTAATCATAATAATTAAAAAAATAATACAAAAAAATTAAAAATTAAAAAATTAAAAAAATTAAAAAATAAAAATAATAAAATATTTGCGAAATACATCCCTGTGGTTTTTTTTACACAATACATCCCTCGTGAGAAGATAACGAAAAAATATTTGCATCGTTCGTCCTCAGGGATGTATTGTGGCAAACGTTTACTGCCAATAGTTTCTGACAGGGATGTATTATGTAAGAAAGTTAAAACCACGGGGATGTATTTTGTAGTTTACTCTTATTGTGGGAACAAAATATCAAATGTGTAGTCCAAAATATTATTTTTATTTTGGTGAATTGTGTGTTTACATCACTACGACCTGGCTAAATCAGGTTATGAACCGGCCATATCCGGTTAGACCCGGCCATATCCGGCCAAAACGCAGCCATATCCGGTTAGACCCTGCCATATCCGGCCAAGACCCGGCCATATCCGGTTAGACCCGGCCAAGACCCAGCCATATTCGGTTAGACCCGGCCAAGAATCGGCCATATCCTGTTAGACCCGGCCATATCCGGTTAGTCCCGGCCATATCCGGTTAGACCCGGCCAAGACCTGGCCATATCCGGCCAAGACCAGGCCATATCCGGTTAGATCCGGCCATATCCGGTTCGACCAGGCTATATCCTGTTAGATCCGGCAAAGACCCGGCGCCAGGGGTGAGCATCGGGTCAAACCCACACAAATGTGTTTCATATGTGTGGGTAGAGGGTACCCAATAAATTTTAATGGCCGTCAAAATCACATAACGATCAATATCATGAAAAATGGACACAGAGCTACTAAATGCTGAAAGAGTGGAAAGGTAATCTAATTGCACGCTACCTCATTAGCGTTTCCACGTGGAAATCGCAAGTTAACACTTCTAAAATCAAATTTTCTATCAATCAAATAGCATCCATCCCGTGTTAGTAACATCATATATCGAGTTCCATCGGCTTTCCATGTGTATAATAGTACTGCTGCCTCAAGAGTTGTAAGTTGTCCCTGCATTAGGAAATAACTCAACAGCGTAAGTACATTAGCATATATCCTATATAGGAAGATTGTCCATAAGACACCAAATAATGTATCTATACGACTTGGTAAGCTCTTGTTTGCGGCAGCAGCTTATTATATTTGGCTTGAGAGGAATAATCGTTTATTCAAGAACAATAGAAGAGATTAGAGATCTTGTCATGGTGATGGTGAGGCTAAAATTAGTCACGCTCAGATTCAAGAACAAGCCGCGAGTTGTCAAAATGCTCTCGGAATGGAAGTTGCCTAGTACTTTTAGACTTTATAGTTGATAATTTGTGCTAGTCTAGTAGCAGCATGTGGCATGTCACATAGTTGTGTTTGGTAGTTGAAATGAATCATCATGCAGAAACAAATAATGATGAAAAACTGAAAAAAGTAACTATGCATGAGTGGAACCCGAGATAGACATAAAATTAACCAAAGGAGACGAATAACGTACATGTCATAAAGCTTAATCATGCATCGTACGAAGAAAAAAGAAAAAGCCACGACAAGTTAACATTAAAATTTACCTGCTAAGAGATACAGGGTGTGATCCTGGAAATAGTCCCTAAGAATTGAAGAAAAAGGGATGAAAATGGGAATACAAATTATCTCCCCATACACAAATGATAAACTACAGGTTACCAAGTCGATGCATCTAAGATTCTCACAAATTCGGATATAAAATTGAAAAGAAAGTAATCAGATCAAATAATGCCAAAGGTAGAGGTGTCCACATGCTTACCTGTGATTTCGCTAAAACTTTTGTTGCAGAACTGCCTCATAGACTCCAATCTTAATTCACTGCACTGTGCATATCCCAGTATATCATCATTTGTCATCTCGCTAGGTACCGTAACATTTTCCATCTCATCTTCTCCCACGACATTTGCCATCTCTCCTGCTCCCACAACATTTTTCACTTGGTTTTCTTGAAAACCATTGTCCTGCAAACACATATAATTTGAATATTATGTACAAGGGCGGAATTTACCATCATGCTTCCATGCAGAACAAAATGTAATAAAAAAATATGTTCCAGCACGAAAGCATCTGTGGTACATACCTGCAAACCAGAAGCTACATCATCGTCCCGATCAGGTGACCTCTTCCATTCTGGTGTTTGTGGACAAACAAAGGTTCTAGGCAATTGTTCACCGAAAACTTTGCATAGATGATCAACATAGTCTTGTTTGTATATCCCGCTTCAGAAAATCTATTTAACGCTTGCATGAGTCCCATCCATACATGATGTCAAATTTGTTTATTTGCCAAGAGACAGACTACACATGAGTTCTCCTGACAAGTCAAATAACCTACCTCTGTGAGGGATATTGATTCTGATCGTATAAGAAAATGGACGATCATAAATCTTGTCCGATTATGGCCATGTGTATAATGGACAAGGACATACTTATTTGAATTTAGAGCGTGTTGGTAGCTGAAAATGGGTCACCACTTGAATAAATTTTTCGACAGACTCGTTATCAGGCACTGAGTCCTTTCCTGCACACCAACATATTTAATTCTACCTTCTCTAGTCGTCCAATCTGACTCCCGATCAGTGTTTGTTAGATCTATTACTAAACCTAGCTGGAAAATCATGATATAGAATCAGTGAGTAAACTGATAGACATCAAAGGAAAAGCTATTGTCTAAGGTGACTTAAATGACGGGTACTTACTTTTCTCCCTAAACGCCTTTGTAAAAGAATCCCTTGTTGAGGAGAATATCTTTTATTAATAACGATCTTGTCATCAAATGACTCCCTGAGAGGGACTTTTGAAGGTATAATAAAATTGATTGCATCCCCGTAGGGAGGGCAGTCCAACCATCCTACAGGGAAAAATCACATTTACTACATCTGAAAACACGTATACATGCTAAAAAGCACATGTATGCATACATTACCCACTAAGAAAACCCATCTTCAAAGTGAAAAATGTATATAACTTAAGGCCTACATGGGGGAAGACTTTTCCGGTCATATGATCCATTCTGATATCCGTGGACATGCTTAGAAATTTTGGTCATATCAGACGTAGGATCCTTCGGTGATACGGGTTCTGCTTGTTTTGTAAACACAGTCCTCCTATCAAAAAATGGAGGCTTTGCATCTGAAATATAGCAAGCTAGAATTTAGAATCTGCCTCTTAGAATCACAAATACCAATTAAAATCTGACCCATTTTGAAAAATGGCCTGTATTAGGCAAACCACCCAAAATCGGCAATTAATTTTTTTCCAGATCTGCGTAACTTTTCAAAAAAGATCCCAAATTTCAATATAACGTACAAAATGTGTAGTTTTTCAGAAACATATGCAGAAGTAATGATCATCTCTTATTGGTTTCTCGCAAAGAATATTGGGTTATTGATACCACACCAAATGGGTCAAATTTGTAATAGTCTCGGGAAAAAAATTGCTAACAAGTTTTTATTCATACCCAGGGACGGATGTAGAGTATGAAAATGGGGGGCAACTGCCCCCTCATGCTCGTCGAAAAATTTGAGAATTTAGTGTAATTTTTTAAAAAATTTCACCTTTTTTCGACAATGCCCCCCGTTCAAATCTCAAATTGCCCCCCACTCACACACTAAAACATAACATTTAACACTTTAAAATCTTATAAATCCTTCATCTCTAAGTAATAATACTTGATTTAATTATCATTTCGATCATAAGGTTTTGTCTTTGCCACATTTTGTTGTTATTGTCAAAAAAAAAAAATTCCCCCCCCCCCACATGCCGTTTTTCTGGTTCCGTCACTGCTCATACCATGAAATGATGAGCTTTCAGCACCAAATACAATCTCTGTGTCAGACCTATTTAAGATAACAACCAAGGTTAACACTAAAACCATTAGTAATCTTAGATGACTTATAACGAATCTATGTACATTAAGTAAGTGGTTCAGGTTTAAATGACCAAAAACGGCAACAACAAAGACAGCTGCAATGAGTAGTTATGACAAATATCTACATGCACTCAGCACTAAGACACTCTCGTAGACGAGATGAAAAAAAAATAAAAGGACATTCCCAGACTTACCATGCCCGATCAGATCTGCATTGAGTTATGTGGTTTTCTGCACCAGGTGTTGAACTTGAAGATTTACGTCCCTTTGATACGGGTGGTGGTAATGGGAGCCATGGAGAATATCCTGTTAGCGAAAGCATGCAGTCAATACAACAACAAACAATGATCAATGTTATAAAGTAGAGGCTGTCCTATTCAATTATGATCCGTAAATAAACAATATAACTTGAGAAACGAAAAAGCTCCATAAGATCAATCCAATAAAAAATATATTAACGGTTTTATTAACATGGGAAGTACGTCACAACATACCAGGTCGGGCCATATACAGCGAGATGTTCTTGTATGGGATATCATAACACGGCTTACTACTGTTGGTCTCACCATCAGATTCGCCTACAATCACACCACACACAAACGTTAATAACAATAACAATAATAACAAAGGAGTTATTCTGTAAAATTTTACACTTACTTCTTCTGATTCTCTTGTTTCCATATTCTTTTTCATACAAAGCTTGGTTGTCCCAGTGTCTTTTCGGCCCACTATTTTGACTGATCATGTCTTCACATTAATGCAATAATCCAAGAATTCTGATGCTGGATCCTAAAACATCGAAATTAATACTACTGGTTATTACTGATCATACGTACGCTTAGAATAAATAAATATTTTGCAATAATGTTAAGCCGAAGATGTTTATGCCAAAATTATATACACACACGCATTTGGTTGAACACTTGGGGTTGGCAGTAGCGACGAGCAGAAAGAGTAGTAGTTTGTTATGATAAAGCGTTCGACGACATATAGTTGTATTTAGAAAAATTAGGAATGCTTGTTGCCAAACAAGCATTGTGTACAAAGCGGTAGTTGGTAGTTGCTTAAAAACGCTCCTTAGCGCTTGTTTCCGAACAGTACACATACATTTTTTGCGCGCCATATTCAATCTTTAGACACCGAAAATCATGACCATGTATATAGTTAGTATTCAAAACTAACTGTGGACCCAAACAGTTAATATGTTTGTTGAAAATTATATATAAGTGTGAAAAGGCCGAAAAATAAGCTTAAACAAACACCAATTAACTACTTATATCATAAGTTTGTTATGGACTTATTTTAAACTTAAATCAATTCATTTATCTTTTTATATAATAAAATAATTACATCATTTCGGAGTTTTGTATAAGATTATATGTTATGAATTAAAAAATTAGACAAATCAGAACGCTTGATTTTGCCACGTAGGCAAAATCGTGCGATTTGATTGGTCAATAAAAAGTCAAGATTAAATCAATTTGGTCAAAATTGAAAATTTGTAATGGAGAAACATGATGAAGAAAAAAAACATATAAAATTATATGTGTCAAATTTGTGAAGAAAAGAACTTGAAAAGGAGGAGGTAATTAATTAAAATTTAGTGGTTTTTAATTTTAAATAAATTATATGGAGTTAATTGTAAATTTATAAATTTACAAGTTTTATTATAACTTTAAAAAATAAACAAATAACCCCTTAAACTTTATACCTCTAGACTTTATATTTTAAAATACTACAAACGTAAACAATTTTTTACTTTTAAACAAAAATTTAACACAATCTAAACACATCACAAATTTACCCGAAGACTTTTTGATGGATTTTCATTGTCGGCCTGAAATCATGTTGTACAACCAAATAGAAAAACACCGAAGGACATAAAATATCATAAATAAAGAAAAATGGTTTTCTAGTTATTCATTGATCGGTTCAGAAGTATTGCATTTTTTTTCTTTTGGTTTAATATGTATTAATACTCTACTCTCTCTGTCCCCAAATAAGTATCCATTTTGACTTTTCAGAGTCAAACTGGTTCAACTTTGACCTTACATATCTTTGTGTGTGTTATATAATACTTGATACAAAATATATCAATTGATTGGGTTTTAAGTGTATTTTTATTGATATAATTTTTATCAAGTTTTATATAACACAAATAAATATATATATATAAGGTCAAAGTTGAACCATTTTTGACTCTGAAAAGTCAAACTGAACACTTATTTTGAGACGGAGGAAGTAACATTTAAATTTCTCAAAAAGTCTTTATTCCATTGAGATGTGTGTATGCCTATAAATCATATACAAAAATCTATGCCACTTTTATATCTTAAAAAAGTGTTGGTGACGAAAAAATAGGCAAAACTCTTTTTACATTTGTATATGTATTGAAGATATAAAATAGGTAAATATTTGTTTGACCAAAACATATTGTATGCACGAAACATAATACTTATTTGAGTTTTTTTGTTTTCTATATTCTATAATTAATTGACGTTTTTGATAACTTAACTTGATGCTTTTAAATTCGACTATGAAACTAAATTTTTAAATGTTTTAGCACAAAGTATGACCATGAATCTTAAGTATAGCTGACACAATAATGCAACAATAATCATAAAACATATACAATATCAACTGCATACCCAACAGTAAGAATATCAGTCTTTCAAAGTGGAGATCAATGGTTCGAATATAACGAGGAGAAAATTAATCTTTGTGGCCTCGGAGGTTCACTTGAGTTGACTTCGGGCTATCTAAAATAGTAGTTTTGTTGGGATTAGTCGGCTCACAATGTCTGTTAGAAAACAAATAAATCAATTTTTTTTACTAAATATAATATATAAAAGATATGAATCTATTCTTTTCATATGATTTCGATAATACTTTATAACGTAACTTTAGAAAAAACATACATTTATTAAAAAGCATAATATTTGAGCCCCGTGCGTGTACGGGCATTAAAACTAGTAGTTGTGTATAAGTAAATATAACCTTCTAAATAAGATCATATAAGTTCTCAATAAGAGTAAATTACACGTTTGGTCCTTGTGGGTTGCTCGTATTTCGTGTTTTTTTTTTGAACGGCAAATTGAAATTAATAAAAAAACTAGCAAGAAGCTAGAAAATTGCAAGGATATGGATATAGGACATTTCATCCAGGAAATCCAATCAATATTGTTTTTACATATATTGGAACACCAAGTAAAAGAGTACGAAACAATATCATCAAAAAGAAGCTCCATACGCGGATGAGAAGATCCAAAAAGCACTTGGTTGCGGAATTTCCAAATCATCCACCACATAACATAAAAGAACCCCCTCTAAGCATTTCTTTTGAGCTTTAGAAAGACCGAGTATTTTTGAACAAGCCATCCATGTCTTCGTAACAAGAAAAATCTGGAATAATCAATTTCCCACCATCGAGCAATTTTTACGCATAAAAGTCCGAGCTAAATTACAAAAAGTAAAAAGATCAGCATTGATTCTCCAGCTACCACAAAATTGGCTATAAATAAGGAATAGCATCCCACGATTAAAGGTAAGTCTCGTGGACAAATCCATAAACAAACTTTCCACGCTAAAAATTTACCTTTATTGTAACCAACATTCACCGCATCTAGTAACGTCACCAACAAAAAGGTAAAAGAATACATCAATAAATGTTTCTAAGCCGAGTACAAAACTCACCAGAAGATCCAAGAAGCCATGCCCACGATCATTGGAATGAGATAAAGAAATAGACCCAACAAGTTCAACTATATGTTGAAGCAGTCCACTTCCCACCCCTCCACGTGTGGTTTTCTACGAAAAAAGAAGCAACAAACGAAGCATCAATGATTTTATCTGCAACCGTATACCTTTTTTCGAGCTCCAACGCATATAAACGAGGAAAAAGATCTGCTAAGGGGGACCTCATAATCCCAACAATCATTCCAAAAGAGAGTGTTCTCACCGAATCCCCACTTGCTTTTTTCAAATGCTGCAAGAAGGATTAATACCTTTGCGGACAAAGAGTTGAGTTCTCTCTTTCAAGATACAATTCCAAGGGATAAACTGAAACCGAACCTGGTGAACAAAAGATGAACGTTGGCCAAATAAAAACAGCAATAAGACGATGCAAAGGGCTGCATCCTTGCGAAAGAAATCTCCAAACCCCACCTTAAATAATAAGATATCTATTAACGCAAAGAAGCTGGATCACACCTAGCCTCAATATTTGTTTTATAACCCAAATTTGTTCCAACTAATCATAGAGGAATCTCTTTTCATTTAGAACGTCACCATTAAAAAATTTTCTGCGAAGGGGATTCAAGTCCACGAAGACACCCAAAGGAGCTTATAAAAAGCGCATAAGAAAATGAGGTCAGAGGATGTAAGTGACAGACTTGATTAACGTAAGACGTCCACCAACGGAAAGAGTCTTAATTTTCCATTTTGATAATCTGTTAGAAAACTTTACCAATTAACTCATCCAAGCCTTTCTCCTAGAAGGAGCCATCCCAAACCTTGACAACTCAAGATAAGAGAACTGAGATAAGAAAAAGTAGAACACCCATAATGATAGTTGCCAGCATCAGAACTTCCTCATTAGAGACTCCAATGCCCATTGAGCTTACTCATTAAAGAATATATTGATTTGAAGACCCTGAAGCCAAAAAGAATCATCTGAGCATACGCAACGTAATGGTAAGGATGTTTTGCTCTATCCAATTGCCCATGAATGACTTGCGTCATCAGCATAGAAAAGATTAGATAACGTCAACGAACAATCAAATCGGAATACCCTTAAAAAGATCAGCATTTATGATATTATTGAAAGAAAGACGCAAACTTTCCATAAACTAACAAAGATGAACAAATAAGAGATAAGGGGTCTCCCTTGCTTCAAACCTCTTGTGGAACTTCAAAACAGCCGGTCGGACTAACCATTACAAAATAGATCCCATAGCGACGAAAGACATCCTTGAATCCATCCTCTCCAGTTTAATGCCAAACCCAAAGTTTCTAATAAAATATCTAAGAAGTCCCATCTCATAGGCAGAATCAAAAGCCTTTCAAATCCACTTTAAAAAAGTCCATGCATATGGAATTTATGCGAGCTTTGCCCCAAGATAATAATCTCATTTAAGATGAAAGGGACCGTCAAGAATTTGACGTTGGATACAAAAGCAATTGAACAACACTAATAAGCTCAGATATACCATCTTAAGGACGTAAGGACAAAATCTAGAAACGATCTTGGAAAAACACCCAATGAGACTAATTGAGCCTTAATCTTTAACAAACTTCGCATCATTTTTCTTAGGATTAGAGCAATGAAGGGAATGAATTACATCCAGGAGGGAACATACTAGATATGAAAAACTCACGGATCGCATTAACAAAATCAGGCCTTAAGAATAATCCCAAAAAGTACGATAAAATCAATGAAAACCGTCCTGGACCTTGCCGATTTATTATTTCCTTCCGCAATCCCCAAACCGCTTTCTTGATCTCATCAAAAACGTAACATCACACAGCCAAGTCATCCCACCTGCTCAGAAGAAAGCTTTGTGAACAAATAACAATCAATATCAATACAAGGACCAGAAGACTCTCAAATCGATTGGCAAAGTGCAAGAGTAATTCATTTTTAACCTTGCAAAGGTTCTCAATCCAATACCATCTATGAGAACACCAACAATAGCAAGTTGCGAAATCTTTTCTTATTAATTACCCATGAAAATATTTGAATTTTCATCGCCTTCATGGCCCATCTCACCATTCTTTCTGAGCCAAGTCTAAGAGTGACTTTTTTAAAATTATGAAGCTCCTTTAAGAGAGAAAACCTTTCATTAACAACGCCTCTTGCTAAGCTCATTATCGAATAACTTGTCGAAGATCAGACAACCCGAGCCTTTGATAGAAAAGTCAAGTATCCATTAGAGCGTTTTATATCCTCTTACACCACTCTTTTTTATTGTAAGTCTTTAAGTGCCTGAAGCTTTTTCTTTAGAAGAATAATCTTATTAAATCATAAGAACTTGAATAAGGCTTTATTCCCAAAATGAACTTAATATGAGTTATCAAAAACTTTTCTTGTAACCAAGATTGATAGACACGAAAAGGGGAATGGCCCGTAATCAGTAAAAACCTTCGCGCATAAAGAAGGGTCTTGCTCAGTGATCGGAAGAGAAGCTTTCAAGACAATAGCAGATAGAGAAGGAAATTTCAGAATAAAAGCCTCAGAAATAAAACCTAATCCAATTACTCATTGTTCTTGGCCGATTGATAGCCCAAGAAACAATATCCTTCAAGGGAAGATCATAAGCCAGCTTTAGATATGAAGTATTAAAAGCATTGGCGGCCGTTTCATTAAAAAACTCCCATAACCTTTCTTGTTTTGATCTAACTTCATTGAATATCGTCCTAAAAAATGCATTCACACCCATGATATCATAATGTGAGTATATAGTTCCAAAAGATTTCTTCTCAGAGATATCTTGTGGAGCATAAATAGAAACAAACATAACCGTTAGTTACAGTAGAAAAGCCAGTACCACAGAACCGCCACACAAATATTCAAGAAATGGTGGCATTATCTTAACAAAGCTAGATAGGATCCCACATACATAGAATTCCTCCCTGAAAGACCGACAGAAGAACTAAAAGAAAAGTCGAAAAAGAATTACCCCATAAATCTTTGAGATAGAAAAAAAGATTCTAAATGCTCTCCAACTTTGTTTCTTGAACATAACAACAAAGTTTAACTTATTCTTAGTGTTTAAACATCCCGAATTCCATTGTTTTCTTGGCTGATTGGCCAAGACCTTGTATTTTTAAGACATAACATTCATTAAAAGCCATTGTGAATCTCCATGAGAGGCTAACAATATCCTCTAAGTTATTCTTCATCCGCCATGTTTAGTACTCCATATGTTTGTCCGACTTCCACAAGTTTTCATAACATCCATAAATGAACCTTCCAGTTTTTAAGGCTACAAGGAATCGTTAAGTCGCCGACTGAACATTTGAGATCCACCCTATATTAGGGACTAGATATCAGAATGCACAGGCAGATTAACACTAACACCAACATTTACCTCTTGAGTGAAACCAGGAGGGTGAGAAGGATCGCTATCCTGACCCGCCTCCTTATTATCTTGCTTATTAAGAATGTTGTAAATACCAAAAGGATCTTACGTTAAATCCTTAATCGTTTAGAGTTCATGTTCATTAATAACGTTTTCGATATTCTCATTCATGAAGCTAGAACTCTGAAACATATCATCGCATCCCAGTAATTGAATTATAATTTCGTCTCCTACAATACATCATCAGAGTATGATTCACAAATTCAACGTCTAGTTCAGCGAGACCATAGGTTCTAGTATCTCCTAATTCGAATCAATAAACTTTCCCTTTAACAATGATTTGGTACGAACATTGATAATCAGTACTAACCTTGGGTAGTCACTACAAACAGACTTTTTGTACGGCAACGGAACTAGTCCACTTCAAATCGACAGGTAGTCAAAGTACCCCAAGGAGACACAATTTTGGAGGAGCGCTTTTGTTGTTTCCAAAGCACACATAGGGAGTCCTCTAAAAGCAATTCCAAACAAGACTGATAAGCGCTCACAAAAGAATTATTAGCATTACCAATTTCAGGAACCGATCAATACACCTGCAGATTAATCAATTTTTTCTTATGGAAGCACACAGATTTGGATTGGATCAGGACCCAAAACCCACCAAGATAAGAGATCTTATGTCAATCCAAAACCCTCAAACGTTAAGGAATGACAGAAAGTTTAGAT
Organism: Tanacetum coccineum; assembly: GCA_026074375.1. NCBI lineage: Eukaryota > Viridiplantae > Streptophyta > Magnoliopsida > Asterales > Asteraceae > Tanacetum > Tanacetum coccineum. Next base: position 11,833 of record BQNB010114867.1, read on the forward strand.
AGGGCGTAATATCTTTATAATTGATTTCCCAATAGCAACACAAGAGAGATCATTGCTGAATAAGGCAATCCATCATCAAGAGCAATAGGCAGGTGAGTAATCATGAATCATATAAAGATGACAAATTATTAGCTGGTTCGATTTCAACACAGAAGGCAACGAAATAATCCTGGGTTTCTTATATTCCCATTCGTTGCCCCTAACAATAGGCTCCTTGAACCCACCTAAATGTCAATCACCACTCTTGTTTAGTATCTAATAAACGAATGTTCCCTTGCCATTCAAAGGTGCCCCTGCCAAATCGTAGCCTTAATTGCCCTGAAATCTATAACGACCACAAAGACCTACCGAACATAAATTACCCACCAATCTTTTCCACATTATACAGTTGATAAATTTACAAATCCAAAATCTTTTACCTTTATCTTTGATCTCTTCAGTGGAATGAAAGAATCACAACATGTCCCATACTTATTACAAGCATTAAACAGATCCTTGGCCGAAAATGTCTCTGGGAAGATTAGACACTTAAATCGAAATCGAGATCTTACCATGAACGTCGTCTTCATAAGAATCTATAACATGTTTCTTCCTCGAAACTACATGCCCAATCATCGATACCACAGAACAGATGAGATGAGTTCTTTGGATTGAAGGGAGATCTTGTTTAATGGAGGCGAGGAGAAAAGGAAACGGAAATAGAGTCAATTTGGGGTTGATTTAAAAAGAGATTAGATTGAAGGGAAAACAAACAGATCTAAACCTTAAATCCCAAGATGAGAAGATCGCCTAACACGCTCGATATGGGCTTAATCAATGAATGATTGATCCCAATTTCAGGGGTTATAACGAATTCAAATACTAAGGATAAAAGGAGATTAATAATGAAGAATAGAGATGGTGGCTAGGGTTTCTAAGAGAGAGAAAGACATTCGTATTTCGTGTTTAGTCCCTTTTACCAGAAAACTTACACCCTTGGTCCCTACTATTCAAATGGTGGTTGTATCATCTCACTGCAGGAATAAAAAGAAAATGTTTTATGTAATTTGTCTTATATTTTATTGATGAATATAATCTATTATATTCGAATCAATTTAAGAGCAAATTTGCTTAAAACTTAAATGCTTAAAAAGTTAGTAATGTTTAATCCTCAAAATACCTTATAAAACTTAAATTCACACATAAAAGAGTAAATTGCATAAATCGTCCTTAAAGTTTGGTCAAATTGCATGTTTCATCACAAACGTTACGAAAGTGCAAGAATCATCTTTGTGAGGAAACCTTTGATGCAAGTATCGTCCCTGAGAGGAAACCTTTAGGGAAACCTTTGGTGCAAGTATCGTCCCTAGACGATACTTGCACCAAAGGTTTCCCACAGGGACGATCCTTGCACTTTTTTAACGTTTGAGACGAAACATGCAATTTGACCAAACTTTAGGGACGATCTATGCAATTTACTTCACATAAAATTTCAAACAATGCTGCCTTAGGGCTGAGCGATCCTAAAATCGGATCGGGCCGGAACGAAAACCGATTTGACCCAAAACATCGGAACGAGGACCGGTGAAATGTGTTATGTCCGGCTCGGTTGGTTTGGGCCGATCCAGTTCATCAGTCTTGTCTAGCAACGCATATTTACAGGTTTGTGTAAAACCGGACTGGATAGGATCAAAGGCCGAAATTGATGAAAATGGTGGATCAAAAACCGGACCGAAATACGTTCAGTCCGGTCCGCGATCTATTATGCTTTACCCTATGTTATCTTAATGAAATTGTTGTCTTAACAATGTTCCCAGCCGAAAAGATTTAAAAATGCATGTCATTTTTTTTAGTAGTTTGAAATAACATATGAGACATTTTTGTATTTAAGCTCAACATTAATAATTTCTAAAATTTTATTCACATACTCTGTCATATAAGACAACATATTACAACTTCTTTCCGTTATTGTGTATAGTTCATAACATGAAAACGAATAACCAAAATATCATAACTATAATGTCTGAATAAAATCTTATTTGTATGTAATGTTGTTAGATACAACATTAAATATTAATTTATAATTTAACATATACTTTATAAGCATATAAATATTAATTTATAATTTAAGGAAAAATATAATCATGCCTAAAAACATGACTAACTTTATGTCTGGTCTACTCAAAATTTGACACATAAAATGTACATTTTCTTTCCACATCTCAACCTTTAATTTTTATGTATGTCAAGTGATGCTTGTTAGGCATGTAATTAGGCATGCCGTTTAGGCATGTCAACCACTTCTCACCACTTTCTTTTTCCAGTCTCACTTACTCCACATTAATATATACATAAAAAAATTTGCACACAAAAATTAACGCTAGTATATACTGTCGCCACTATTTGCAGGTAATCATCTGGTATGATAAGATTCCTAGAAGTTGTTTTGAACATTTCTTCACAAAAGTTCTTGAAAACACTAAAGATGTTGTTTCGGACATTTCTTCACAAAACTTTCTAAAAAAAACACCGTAGATGTCAATCAAGTAAAAATAAATTTAAGGGAAAAAGGGGGACATTGAAGATTTAGAATATGTGAATAGCTTTTTATCCTAAACCAACAACGCCAACACCTTATTGTGCTTCCATTATTTTTACTTATAAATATACTTTAAATGTTTGTTCACCCGTCAATGTGGGAAAAATCTCACTTTCATTTTCTCTTGATATCTCTTATTTTCTTTACAAGAGACGATACCTTATTCATATCAACATATCAATATTAATCTCGACATAGTTTAACTCGCTCCAAAGTTCTCTTAAAAAAATAAACATCCTTACAAAATATTACTTATTCATATGATACATAATGTACATGTGTATAAGAGTGTCCAAAGCTAAGTGCGAAAACATGACTAAAACACACAGCTTGGACATATAGACTTAAATTATATTTTGGATAGAAGGTTAGTGTTCAAAACTAACTAACCATCGATTATATTTTGGATCGACGGTTAGTATTCCAAACTAAACGTCGATCCAAACTGTTAATAATATTAAATTATAGGTTTCTTGAAAATTACTATATATCTTAATTATGATTACACTACAAGACAAAAACAGTAACGGGCTACTGTTCATCGATGAACAGTGTAGCCCACATCGGCTAGGCCCGGTGGTTACTGTTCATCGGCCGAAAAAAAAAAAACTTTATACTCCCCCCTTCTTTCGTCAAAAATAAGAAGAAAAAAAAAAATTACGTTTACGACTTTCTATCGGCCTGGGCCAAAAAAATATATATATATCCCTTTTATTGAAAAAAAAATTGTCATTTAATATAAGAAAAAAACAAACTATTAAACATGAGACCGAAGAAATTAACCCGAACAAAAAAAAATGCCCCGCAATAACGCGCGAAAAAATAACGCCCGCAGCAACGCGCGGGTAATTTTTGCTTGTTCATATAAAATTATAAAAAAGTCAAAAAAATATAATTCTTTTTTAGAAAATTTTATTTTATCATTTAGGACCTAGAAAAAATAGATTTGCTTTCGTAAGGTTAATATTTTGAAATTTCACTTTTTAAAGAACGGGATTTCGTTCCCGTTCTCGTTTTCTTCATTTTTTCAACTTTAAGTGTTCTCGTTTTAGGATTTCTTTAGCATTTCTTTTTAAATAGTCAAATAGGATTAGAAATAGTCTAAAAAATCATTTTAAGTTTAAATTTAGATAATTTAGGTTTTAAATATAGCGTTTTTAATTCTCGTTTACATTTTATGCTTACGTGTCTAATTGTCATTTCTTGCTTACCTGTTTTCGTATATTTATCTACTTGTCATTTATTTTTAGTAGTACTTAGAAAACCCAAATCAAAATCTTTGAAACCATTCAAAATGCGCGATGACGGACGTTACCGATTTTCAATTCAAACTTCGTCGAGGGAAAACGACCCTGGAGGTTTTTGATACTACTTTAGTTAAAAGCTCGTTTCTAAAACCCGACAGAAAATGCTTACTATACTATTATTTGATATAATCCTTATATACTTATATATTATATTATATGGAGTGTGTTCGGACTCGTATCAATAATACATTGCACAAAATTCTGTTTTAAGAGGGACAGATGGCAGATGAGAAAACAAAAGAAAAAGGGACGTGTAAACCTTCATCATCAAAAAAATGACGGAATATGATGCATATTTTAAGGATGGTTCAAAGCATGAAGAGATTGTCTCCTTTGCAGGAAAAATGAAGTACAAAAAAGAATATCCGGGAAAAAATTAGCCAAAAAAAAAACCCAAAAATAGCTTAAAATCTGGCCCAAAGTAGAAAATAAAAAATACAAAACGGACTCTCACCTTTTAACTATTTACGATTTTCTTACACAAAAATTCTCGTAAAAAAATTTACAAAACCGTCCCAAAAAAAGAAAATATTCGGGAAAAAATTAGCCCGTCCCAACGCAATTTTTTTCCCCCGAATCATAAAAAAAAGAAAATATTAAAAATTAGCCCCGCCATAACGCATCGCCCAAAAAAAACTCCCCGGAACGTAAACAAAATTTATTCGGGAAAAAATTAGCCCCGCCGCAACGCGCGGGTTCTTTTGCTTGTTTATATAGACAAAGAAGAAACGATAAGAGTAAGTTACATGTTTGGTCCATGTGGTTTGCTCGTATTTTTTGTTTAGTCCCTGTTTCCATAAAACTTACACTCTTAGTCCCTACTTTATAAGTGTTTGAGCATGTTAATTAAGTCATTAAGTTAACTTACAATCTGAAAAAAGAGCAGAAAAAATATGTATGTTTAAAACATAAAAACTTAAAAGAGTTACTAATGTTTAATCTCAAAATATCTTTTAAAACTTAAATTTTCATATGAAAATTCGAAATGGCTGAGCACGGTCCTAAACCAGACCGAGCCAAAAGCCTATTTGGCCCAAAATATTGGACCAGGGACCGGATCGAAGTGTGTTCGATTCGGATCTGCCGGTTCAGTTCGGTCCAGCTCACCGGTTCGATCAAGCAAAGCATATTGACGGATTTTGTGTAAAACCGGACTTGATCCAACATCGAATTGATGAAAATGGTGGATCGAAGAGCAGAGCGAAATTCATTATGTCCGGTTCAGGCAGTTTGTCGGTTAGGTTCAGTCCGATATGCGGTCTATTATGCTCAATTATTTGTTGTCATAATGAAATAGTTGCGTTACCAATAATCTCACCCAAAAATTTAAAAAAAATGCATTACAACTTTTTTTTAGTAGTTTCTAATAAAAGAGACATTTTTTTATTTAATCTCAACATCAATAATTTCTAAGATTTAATTCTCAAATATTACTATTTAAGACAACAGATAATACCCATATTGACACGGAGGTTTACCTGTGCCGACTTCGAACTATCCAAAAGGGTATTCGCTCTGAAATTAGTCGGCTCGTAATGTCGAGTCGAAAATCCGGATATACAAAAAAAAAGAGACAACATATAATACAACTTCTCTCCTTATTCTATTAGTTAATAGCTAATAAGCGAAGAAAACAAATAACTAAAATATCACAACTATGACTGTTTGAATAAAATTTTGTTACTATGCATTATTGTTCGACTAAAATACCCTAATATATAAAAGACAATGCAATCTATTAAATATTTAATTACTTAATTACAATTTAAACAACAAACTTTTTCACTTTCATTTATTCCACACTCGTATATACATAAAAAAATTAGACGCACAAATTAACGTCACTATATCTGTTGTCACTATTCGCAAATAATCGTCCAATATGATAAGATTTCTAGAAGTTGTTTACAAAAGTTCCTAAAAATAGATATGAAATCTAGAAAAATTAGACTTTGGGCAAAAAGGTGCAAACAAGAAGCGTGGAATCTTTAATAACTTTTGTATAACAAACCAATTGTTACACCACACTCAGCTTCCATTGTTTTTACTTATTACTCAAAAGTCTACTACTCATCTAGTTTCCTTCCATTATTCTTATTAGTCACTGACCCCATATAAGTAGAAAAACCTTGTCGAACTTGTGGAAATTTGTAGACTAATATTACCGGATGACTTTTGAAACTTTTTTTATACAAATTTTTGAGGCCTTGTGCGGTATGCACATGCTCAAATCCGGCCCTGATTGTGTAAAAGAGATCATCTTCAAACAAACACAAGTATCCATTGTGTAAAAGAGATCATCTCTTTTATTACCCCTATATATCACACAACATTATTTACCAACACAACAAACACACACTTTTTCTAACCTATAGCACTCAGTAGCGCAGCTAATGTGCCATTCAAGCCGAAATGCCATCAGTTATATCCACATGTTCCTCTTTGTGTCTTGACAAGGGTGTTCTCCGTGGGTTAGACTACCTTCATAATAGTTTAGTGCAATTAGCTTGTTAGTCACTTTTTGAATAGCAAGCTCAGTTGCTGCTGCACAAATCCGCGTGGGGCGTACCTGCCAACGGGTGCCTCAAAATCGAGGCATTTCAAATGGATGTCGAGTCAAAAATATATTGAGAAATTTGACATTAATTAAAGAATTTAAACATTAATTAAATAAATAAAATTCTCAATATATTTCTTAAAGAATATAAACATTAATCAAATGAGGAGAGTTATTTAAAATACTCTCCCTTTCTTGGATACTGGGGGACTAATCTCAGCCATCTATCTAAAATCCCAGCCATCCATCTAAAAAAAAGAAAGGTGGAGATTAAAAAAGAGATTTGTATTAAAAAAAAATATAATAATAATAAAACAGAAGGGTAATTTGGTAAAACTACATCAACACAACTACCCACGCACGATACCATTATTCAACCGTCCTTTCATTTCAAAAACACAAACTTAAAACACACATTACTCACACAGTTACACATCTAAGAAAAAATCATCTAAAAATGGAGGTAGAAGACGCCGGACAAGGTTCCGGTAAAAAAACAGCGAAAATCAAGATTAAATTCAAAGATAAAAGTATAAAACACACAATATCTACATTTTTTACTGTTAATTTGCATTTAATACTGTTTATAGAGTTTTTTGATGAATATATTGTCATTTTAGTTGAAGTCATTGGGATTTTAATGAGAAAAATGTGATTAACTACTGTTTATAGATGTTTATAGATGTTTTAATGATGTTATAGTCATAAGTTTTAAATGATTAGAAATGACTTGTTGATGATATTGTTAATGAGTGATTTAGAGATAAAATGACGGTCTTAAGCCTTTGCCGAATGCTTAGCCGCATCCTATGCCTTCGGCAAAGCCAATGAATATGCCTTCGGCAAAGCCGAGGCTATGCCTTTGAAAAAGCCGAATGCTATGCTTTCGCCAAACCCAAAGGCTATGCCTTCGCCAAAGGGAAAGGATATGAATTTAGAAAAAGCAGGCTAAGACGCATACTATTCCTTCGGCAAAGCTGAAGGATAAGACAAATAAACAATGATTTGTTAGATAATATCATATATGATAAATTATAATATGAAACTGTAAAAAGGTTTTATAATATATTATATATGATAGCTGTGAAAATACTTGTTTTGTTCTTTTGTTGTTTTGAGTCATCATTTTTTATAGCTGTATTTTAACAAGTTTTAAGTTGTATCATATATGATATCATAATGATATCATATATGAAATCATATTGATATCACATGCAGATCACAATGCATGTGTTTAAGTATGCGGCTGAAATAAAACATAGCATGAAATTATGACAATCATATATGATATCTGAAAAAATATGTGCTAAGTCAAAGGCTAAGCCTTCAAAAAAAGCAGGGTATGCTTTCGGCAAAAGCCGAAGACATAGCCTGCAACTAAGACTTAAAAATAGCAGAATGCAGACATAAAACAAAAAGTGAAGAGCATAGCGTGAAGTTATACATTAATCATATATGATTACTAAAAAATCTATGCTTATCTAAATGTAGGTTCTGGTCCTTCGAAAAAAACTGGGAAAGAGAAAATATCGAAAAAGCGGAAAGCAGAAGAAGAAAGAAAAGCCGCTGAAAGTGAACAAAAAAGAAAAGCCGATGAAGAAGCTACTATAAGCAAAGCAACCAAAGAAAAAGCTAAAGCCGATGGACAAAATTCAAAGAAGAAAACAACAAAAACGAGAATCAAAGAAGCTAAAGGAATTAAAGTGACAAAAATATCAGAAACTGAAGGTAAATGCATTCAATAAAAACTTATCAACTGTTATTATTGTATATCAAATATGATTATTGATATGTTTATAGATGATTAATAAAAAAATACATGTTTTCTAAAAATTGTAGATAATGAAGATAATGCCGAAAAGGATGTCCAATGCTGATGACGCTCCTCAATCTATGAAATAATTTTTAGCTAAACTAAAAGCTATGAAGAAAGCAACTGAAGAAGAAGCAAGGAAGCAAGCTCATGAAGAGAATGCCCCGATGAAACATATGATGCAGAAGAAAACGTATCAGACATTGATGGTAAATTTATTTGATATAAACTAATCAACTGATATTATTAAATATCAAATATGATTGTTGATATGCTTATAAAAAATTTATGAAAAAAATATATGTTTATAAAAAGTGCAGAATATGATGATCAAAGTGATGATGCCGCTGATAAAGAAAAAGCAGATGAAGAAATTGAAAAAAGGAAAGCAACATTAATAGCTGAACTAAAAGCTATGGAGAAAAGAGCTGAAAAACAAGCTAAAGTTGCAGCACAAACTGAAGGTACATTTATTTGTTAAAAACTTCTCATGCTTTTATTGTATGTCAAATATGATTAATAATGTGGTTCGAAAAAGTGAAGATAATGATGTGAATGAAAATGAAAATGCAGATGAAACTGATAATGAAGAGGATATCAAGTTTTTAGCAACATAAAAACGTTGCCATTCTTGAACGCAGCTACAAGATCAATGAAGATAAAAGATGGCAAAGGTACAATTCTAGTATTTAATATCATACATGATATAAAATGTAAAAAGTACATAACATGCAAAAGATAATATTTCAATTGATAAATCATATATGATATAATATAAATTAATATATTTTTTTATACAGATATCACAAAAACAGTCAAAGAAAAACAACACAAAAAGAAGAGGAAGATGGAGAGAAGTGAAGCTGAAGAACATGAGAAGAAAAAATCAAAACGTCAAAAGAGCACCTACAAAGGGATAATCAAAAAATCTGGAAGCAAGAAAAATCCAATAATTGAAGAATCACCAAAAAGATTTACAAGAGGTGATGCGAAAAGATAGGCTGGATTTGAAAATGTAGACAAGCAAAATGAAGAAGAAGATGATGAAGATGTGAAATCTATATCAAGTGACGATGTCATAGTCGAAACAAAAAAGAAGGGAAGAAAATCAAAAGGGAAAAAGGAAGGGAAAAAGATGAAGAAAGCAGAAGAAGAAACCCAAGTGGAATCAGAGGAGGATGTTTCATATGAAGGGAGCATTAGTGATAATGAAAGGTTGCCTGTTGGTAAAACAAAGAAGAAGCAAAAAAGGACAAAGAAAGCAGAATCTTCGACTTCAAGATCATACTTGATAAAACAAAGCAAGAATGACATAGAAGAAGGAGAAAACAATGAATCAGAGGAAGAAGATGAGGTTAGGAAGTTAATAACAGTTAAAATGGATAAAGGATTAGAAAGTGAATCAGAGGGAGAAGAGCAGCTGAAGAAAGTGACAAAACATAAAAAGGGAAAATGATCAAAAGCTGAAAACCCATACCCAACTTGCAACACACAATCATCACCGAAACCTATGTATGAAGCTATGATGACTTTATCAGATCCACAAAAGAAATGCTTAAAGGATATGGGCTTCGAGAGAATGAT
>BQNB010114868.1:0-21670 GCA_026074375.1 Tanacetum coccineum
AAGGTCAAAAAGTCAAAAGTCAAGTCGGAACCAAAAAGTCAAAGGGTAAAATAGTAATTTAAAATATCAAAAATTGCGAGTTGTGACACTAATAAGCTCTTAAACAGCTTATTATTAAGCTGTTTACAGAAACTAGGGCTTATCTTTAGTTTTTGCTAAATAAGCTGCAAAAAACTCAAAATAAGCTTAAAGAAAATTCTAAAAGCTGTTCTAAACTCCCTAAGATGTGCTTAAACTAATTGAGAAGAGAAACAAAAGCTGGAAACACTTTTAGGCTACTGAAAATGATTATGAAAATGGCTAACTCAGGAATTAAGCTAAAATGCTCAAAATCGAATAAGCTAAAAACCTTAAAAAGCTAAACTAGACTCTAAATCTTTAAGGACTTATTAAACTACTTATAATCTATCTATTTAAGCTGTAAAATCTAGAATCATAAGCTAAATTAACAAATTAAAATCCTAAAATTCCTAAGTACTATTTTTGGCTTTTTTTAGAGACTTTTGACAGCAAAAATAAGTAATGCTAATAAGCTAGAAAGTGAAATTTAAGACCTAATCTATATTAAGCTATACCTAAACTTAATCCTACTTGAATTTAAGAGCCTAAATCGTACTTTTACTTAACTAAAAACTAGGCTAATAGTGACAGCAGTACTAACTTTAAGTTAGTACTGGTGCACTTTGCACAAGTGCAAACCAAGAGTGCAGGTTTCCTAAGGGTAAAGCCTGCACTAAAACACACTCAAGTTGAGTGTTAGAACACAAATCAAACACTAACCAAGCCTTATAAGGCTAGGATCAAAATTAGCAAGCTAAGATCAAAGCAAAAAGTACCCTGGTGCAGGAACACCTAAATTAAGCCATACCTTTTGAAATTTTGAACTCTAATCTCTTAAAAACTGATTTTCTATTAGTTTAAAATGAAAATGAAACTGACTCAAGTAAATAACACAACTCTCTTTGACTTTTTGAGGTCAAAGTACACTAAACCAAACACTCCTTAAAGAAATGACAGATTTGAGAGAAGCTTGTAAAATGAAATCTAATGATGAAAACTTATTGACCAGATGCTTAATAGCTTAAAACTAACTTAATTAACATGAGTGAACAATTAAATAAGCAATAATCTAAGATTTAAACTAGTTTACTTTATTTTTGGTTTTTTTAAGGATTTTAGGACAGAAATGAACAACTAAAGATCTAAAGCTATGAATAACAAAAACAGATTAACTAATAAGATATATAAGCTAGATAAAACACAAATAAGCACTAATAAGCAAATTTAATAAGCAAATAAACAGATCTAAGATTTAGAAAGCTATTAAACTAATATTTAAAGCAAGGAATTAAAGGAAAACTTACAATGCACCTCTAGCTAAACAAGAGGACCAATAATGGCAGCTACAAGCTCCCTAGCTTATTAATAAGCTAGGGTATAAGTCCTTGGGATCTCTTCCAAGTTAAGATCCCCTTCCAAAAAGTTCATATCCAATAAGGTCCATGATAATTGTAAGTTAAACTGATTTAAGGTTTAGGTAAGATTAATACTGAATTAAAATAAGCTCTATTTCAGCTTATAAACTGAAAGAGCTTAAAATGAGCTTATTTGCTTATTGAGACAATTTGGCTTAATAAGAGAGCTTTTGAATAAAAAGAAAAGAGAGCTTATAAATGACTTAAACGAAATTTCATTAATGAAAGTTACTGATTACATTACTTAAAAAGGAGATTACAAATATTTTAAGGAAAAATACGAAATTAAGCTAGACTAAAAACTACTAAAAAAAACTAGCTCGTGTGTGTGTGAGAAGTGAGGCCTATTTATAGGTGTTTGGTGAAGCTTCCAGACCCTCTTGCCTTGCTTTCCAATCTTTCAATCCTGGATAATCATTTCTTCAATCATTTGAGCTTCATTTGTAGCCGTTTGATCAAATTGTGCACTCAAGAATTGTTAGCTTGTCATTCTTTGATGTTACGTTTGTGCTAGTTTTGTGAGTGTGTTTAGCACAAAAACCCACACCTCTTGTTCTTTCACCATTGCTGACGTGGTCTTCCTTTTGAGTGAGCTTGATTAGTCCATTGATATGACTGATTTGACCCTTCCTTATTGATGTAGAGCCCTTGAATTGACCTATAGAACCCTTAATTTGCATTTGTCCTATCGTTTTGACCTTGGGTAAATTTTAAGAAGATGAATGAACAGTAACTTTTGGCGCCCTTTCTTTATAACTGAAAATGGGTAAAATTCAGTTGGATCTTTGCCCTATTGACAATACTAGCCCCTCTCATTTCTTTTCCCTTTTCTAGTTATAAATGAATTTCGAAAATTGCAAGAATGGACCTTGTGGTTGTTATAAAAGGAAATGGGCTAGGGTTTTGGGCTTATGAATCCGGACAAGGCCCATTTGGGGTATTTCAGGCCCAATAAGGCTTTCCTGGGCCCAATAAAGGAGGAGGGAACATTTTTAGACTTTTTTGAGAGTTGAGGGACCAAAGTGAAATATTTTGAGGATTTGTCCTTTTGTGTTTGACTTAGTTTGACCATCTTTACTGAGGCTTGACTTTTTTGGCTTCGGCTTTGATTCTTTGGCTTCTTTTTGTACTCTTCTGATTCTCGTGTCCGTGATTGCTTGTTTTTTTTTGACTGTTTTCTTGTGATTCTTGATATATCCGTACCTGCACACACAAAACACTAATACAAGCATATATTTGCTATTTTTTGTTTGTTTTGGGTTTATTTGGGTTATTTAAGATACAAATGGATATGTGTATTCTACACTTATCAAAATTCCCCAAACTAAACGATTGCGTGTCCTCATGCAATATCACATGCCTTAGTTCTTTCTTTTAGCAACTCTATTTTGTTGTGGTTCTGGCATTTCTGTATTACCTCTTGATCCTTTTCGACCCACATATTCTTATAACATCCTTTGTTCTTGAATTCTGTTACCATTATACATCTAATAGTTTTAGTTTTGATTCAATTGGTTCTCAATTTGTCTTATTATAGTCCTAAGGATTCACTAGTTTCATCGTTAGTTCTTAAGAAAAACACCCACACTATACCTGCTAAAATCATCAGTGATATCCAGACTATAAGTCTTTATGGTTTAAGCTCCTTACGATGTAGGTCAAAACAAATCCATATGAGAATTTGTAAAGGAGTTGCTTAATTGAGCTCACTGATTTGGCCTTACCGGAGGCTATTGTGTGCTTTCCTTTCTGAGAAGCAACATAAGTAGTGGTCATTTTGATTATTCTGTAAAGGTAAACCTCTTAAAAAGGTTCCCATTTACAAGTTTGTTTAGTTTGAAGTTTACATGACAACCTTCTTATGCCATTTGTTAGATTCAATCAATTATGGCCTTATGCAATTAAACATGCTAAACCTCCTCGAGATAGAAAGGAACAATGTTATTAAATTGAAAATTGTACATGTTGTTTTGTCTGGGGATTCTAAGTAAGACTTGATTTGCATCAGGTAACTTAAATTCAGGAGACAAAACAAGACATTCAGAGTCAGTAAAAAGAACCTTGTTCTTCTTGTCACACATTTGTGACACAGAAAAGAGATTGAAATGCTGAAGTTCTTTCACAAAGCACACATCCTCAAAATCTAACTTTCCTGTTTTTATTTTACCTTTACCAGTTATGTAACCTTTACTTCCTCAAAAGAATAAAAAACAACAGAGCCACAATAAAGTCTTGATATACAGCAAGGTATGCCTTGTTTCCAGTCATGTGCCTGGAACATCCACTATCAACAATTCCTTTGTTCTGCAAAGCTTTATGTGGATAATCCTGCACATCAATTAAAAGAGATTATATTCTTTTAGGGACCCAAGCATGTGTGGGCTTGAGTCTGCCTAGTGGATCTTTGAAAGTGGAAAATTTTTCTAAGACTGAGTTCTACATGTATTTGGAGGACATTGTGCAGTTGTGTCCTTTGTGGTCTCCATTACAACACTACTGAGCGGTATCAACAGTTTCCTTTTTCCCCAACAGTAACTAACGGCATTTACCTTAGAGTATTAACTTTTTGTTTTGAAAAAATTGTTCTTAGTGATTTGTCTTATTGACAAGGCCTAGACAAATGTGAATGAGTTTTATGGAAAACTATTGTGGTCTAACTCTATTCATCAATAGGCTTAACCAGTATTAACTTTTAGCAGCACTAGTTAGTACTGTATGTTGTTTAAACTATTGTCTCAGCAGTACATAACATTTCTTAGTACGCTAGCTCTAGCAATCTTAACTGGAATTTTGCAGTTTCTAGTTTGAACTGTTGTAGGAACAATTGGTTTTGATTATTCACTCTTTGAACATTGTTCCTCAAATTGGGCCTTATCTCCTTTGACTAGAATTCTGTTCAACTATCTGTTTAACTCAGTTGTTTAGCCATCATCTTCTCATGGAAATCACTATCTCTGAATAGATGATTAAAACTTCCACATTACAAAATTTCGCTCTTGCAGTCATAACCCATTTACCCAACTATTTCCTGTCTATTTTAGGCTTTTTACTATGTATGAACGGATTCTTAACAGTACCCTAGGAGTTTTTACTTGCTGGTTAGCAAACTAGGTGTTTCACTGTTCTTTTGTGGTATAGACACATACTATCTTTACTATCTGACTTCATACTCCTCAATAATAGGAGCATCAGACCAGACCTTAGGTTGAAATGCTACATTAGATTCATTAACAACTGGTTCAGACACTAATTCAGGTGTCTCAGTACTAATGTTAGATTTACAGGTATCAAATTCACTGGTTTGGGTTTCAGATTCACTAGGTTGAGTCTGTTTTGGACCATATGTAAATTGTGAGGTAATCTATTTCTATATCAGGTCCATATGGCATGTAATCTTTGTCATGGGTGGGGGGTAAACATTCATCCTCTGCTGTTACAAATCTTATCATAACAAATGTTGGATTTTCAAAATCACTTTCCTTACCCTTAAATTACACTTTGTAAAACTACTTATTTTCATAACTCAAAAATGCCATCAATTCTGTGATCCCCATAACCAAGGGTCCATATTTATCATTTGCACTCATCTGAGTATTTATCAGTTTACCATTTTTCTACTTTAGCTTTTAAATCTTCTTTTTCTTTCATAGCTTCTGCCAAAAGTTTCTTATGGTATGTTAGAACATCTGTTTTTATCTTATAAATACTATCTTTTTAAAAATTTTCTTTTGTTCATACCAACATGGTTGTCCTTGTTGATGAGCAACTAATTGTGCTTCAACTTTCTTTTTAGACCTTGAGTATATGCATGTATTTCTATGCTTGCATCACTAAGTTGATTATATTTTTGGCATATATAGTTTTTTAAGCTTAGCATAAGACTCTTTACACTCATTTAAACAGGAAGTTACCTCTGTGTCTGACCCTGAGCTGTTGCAAGCCATCAAAGCATAATCTTCTTCTTCTTCTGAGTGACTGGTCTAATCTACACTCTTCTCATCATGGTCACAATGCATTAGATGTCTTCCTGCTTACCAGATCTTCTCCGATCCTTATTTCCAGAGTTCCAAGCATCTCTTCTCCTATTATCCTTAATTTCCCTTGGTTTCTACACTCTCTAGCAAAATGGCATGTCTTGTATTATCTGGCCCCAATTGTAGCATTCGACTCTTTGGTTTTCTCAAAACAACTGGTTCCTTTGCATCAAATTGTAGCTTTGCTACTAGTCTTTTTGTAGAACTTTTTCTTTCTCATCCAAATATGGCCACCTGCCTTTCAGTCCATTTCTTATAAGTCACTATTCATCAAGCTGTTCCAGGTCCTCATGATCCAGTTGAGGGCAACTTGATTGATTAGCAAGCAAGGAGTATGATGAAGTTTGTTCATATTATGAGTTTTGACCAGAAGGATTAGAAACACTATAAGCGGTACTAACATCATTAGTACTGCGATGTTCTCAGAGACAAATTGCTAACATTTTGCGTGCTAGAAGATGTTGCAGTTTGTAGGCATTTTACAATATTTCTAAAGACTCTTAGATTATATATAGGATCATCAAAGCTAAGATCTGTCATCTGTTTGGTCCTCATAATTAAGGAACTTGAGTCCAGGCAGAAGGTAGGTTCTAAGGAAGTTTTTGATTTGCATCTCAGTGGATTACACATTCCTCCATGAATCGTTAATTGACTCAAAGCTTTGGAACCTGTCATAGCCTTTATGAAGCCCTTCTGAGTTGATACTGTGAATCTTCAAACTATTGCTTTACGATATTCTTCTGCGCCATTTCTTTGATTCGTCATTTCACCAAATCGGGATTTAATGGCGTCACACATCTCTTTTGCATTCTGTCTTCTTTATGAATTTTAGCAAGTTGATCTTCTAGGTATTATGGAGGCCATAAGCAAGTGGTTCCTTGCTTTTCTTTCTCTTTCTCTGGCTACAATTTCTTCTATAGTTCTTGGAGGCAGAACCTTGATTTGTCCTTGTGTATCTGTGGTGATTGATACAGGACCATTTCCATTTTGTATAACCTCCCAGATAGGATAGTCTATATGGGCTAAATAATGTTTCATTTTCATGGCCCATATGTCATATTCTCCCCTTTTGAGAATAGGAAGTTTGATGGTTGAAACTGTGTGAGGAGTTTGTTGTGTTGGTGTTTGTGATGATGATGGTGGAGGTAGTGGTGGTGGTGGAATTTCATCTTGTGATCCAAACATGTTTAGTTTTGTAGGATGGAGATGTATAACTGGTTTTGTTTGTTCTTCTTACTCAGAGTTTCTCACAGGCTCTGATACCACTTGTGAGTCCCTAACTGAATAGATCTTTGGCTCGCTGACTACTAGGGTGATAAGCCAATTGTATAATACAGCTTTGACTATATAGAAACACTAACTATGAATACTATGTGCTAATGCATAATCTTAACACAAGTACTAAGAAGAACAATGAAAAACTAAATAATGATTTCTATTAATCTGCTTTGAGTGATTACAGATTACTAATTTATATGGATTTGATTGTATGAGATGTTATATTAAACTCGTATCTTCTAACTGTGCCACATGAGGAATCCTTTATATAACCAAGGATATACCCTAACAGGCTTACCATAATGGCGGTAAAAGATAATACATATCTTTTCCTAGAATATCTCATACATATCTCTTAAACGGTACTAACTAATTTCTACTAATAGTACTAACTATCTGATCAGTACGTAACACTTTGTACTGTCAGTACTAATTATAACTATCGGTACTAACTATTATTACTAGCGGTACTAAGTTAGGAAAACATAATTCCCCAACACAATTTACCATTTTTATAAAAACAAAAAACACACACTATCACCCCCTCTTTGGACCGTACGGTCACCACACCGCCCCACCTAAATCCATCGATTTTCTGACATGCAATACGATCTGATTATATTTTCTTAATCCTCTCATCAATACCTACATATCCCACTAAGAATATCTCACATGCAATGAGTATTTAAGAAGTTTGAGTTCGGGTTTGTTCTAGCCATTTTCGGTTGATAAATAGGTGTAAAAGGGTTAGATAAGTGTTATTTGGAAGTTGGTTTGTTGTAAAAGGTTTTTGTTTGGTTGTTTGGGTTGCGTCCGAATTTCAAAACCAAGAGGGGAAGCCAAAAATTGTTTTGTGTTGCTTAGTGAGTATTCTTTTTACATTGTCATGTTGTTAATTTGATCTTATATTGCGTGCATGTATATGATATATACTCGAGGTTCAAGTGCGAAATTATTGAAAGTATATTGGTTATTGATTAAAGTTTGATGGTTTTGATATACATAAATAGGTTAGTTAAACATGTTTGGTAGTTGTTTGAAGTCAAAAATGGCATTTTAATGGGTTTTGTACTAGTCAATTTTAAGCAGAAACTTTGATAGCCCG
Source organism: Tanacetum coccineum (assembly GCA_026074375.1). Taxonomy (NCBI): domain Eukaryota; kingdom Viridiplantae; phylum Streptophyta; class Magnoliopsida; order Asterales; family Asteraceae; genus Tanacetum; species Tanacetum coccineum. The sequence goes on from BQNB010114868.1 coordinate 7,893, forward strand.
TGGCATGTTGAGAAATTTTTGAAAGTGATTTTTGATTTTGAAAAGAAATAGAGTTCGCCTTTAGCTACGTTTCGTAGGTGTTGGCTCGGCGCGGTAACTCGTAAATACGTCGTTTTTACGGCCCAATTAAGATTTGTTAAATTTTTGTTATGAATAGTCACTATGAGTTTGACTTTTAAAAGTCTAACTTGTGCATTCCATATGATGTCTTGAATATGGTCTTTTATGAGAAAAGGGTTTGTAATGTTAGTTAAGTAATAATGAAATATGAGTTCGGATTATATTAGCCTCATTTTTGGCAACTTTCTAAAAATAGAAACTTTGCGTTAAACATTGTGTTATTGTTGGTGCGTCGAGATTAATGTTTTGCGTCGCACTTGGAGATTGTAGTATGTGATTATATATTTATACGTAATGGATATATTTATATATTATATATTATATATTTATTATTATATATATTATTTATATATACTGGTTCCATTGAGAATGTTTTTATTTTGAGAATATTGAGAAATCTTCGTTTGAGCAAATTGATTCATATTTTTTTATTTGATTCACAAGTAAACATCATTTAATAGTGAATCAAATCTATAAATCACAAATTTTTATTCTAAAATCAAATGCTAAATTGTGTTATGGTATTGATTCCATTAAATTTGTATAGATGAATTCAGTGTTGTACTTATATCGCAAAATCGATTGATTTTTTAACATTGGTTCGAATTTTTTTTAACGAATTTTGGATTATAACCACATTAACAATGTGTTTTACATTGAAAATCTTGAATCATGTTTATAAAAATCTATCATTTTTGAAAACCTTCTCAATCTTCTCAAAATAAAAACCTTCTCAATCGATCCGGATTCTATATATATATATATATATATATATATATATATATATATGCAAGTATGCATTATATGAATTGTTTTACTTATAGTCACGTACCGCTATATATATTATATAGGTCGCGGTTGAGACGTGAAGTTGTTTGCTCGTGTTGAGTTGTTTGATTGGATACTTTTGCTTAAGGTGAGTTCATAGCCTCGCATTTTTAAATCTTTTGATGTTTTATAAACCCGCGAGGGAGATACATGCTTGTTTTTGAAAATCGAACACATATGATTTTATGGTATGCTGGACCCGATTATGTGATATTTCCGCATGAGTAGCGATTGCCAAAGTCCCTAATATCATGAACCGTTAATTACCCGGTGAGGTAAACGCTTGTGCATTAAATAGATCTATTGGGTTTGACAACCCCGTCCGGGGTATGGATCCGACGGTGAACACCCTGTCAAACGGACGTTTTGTATTGAGACGAGTAGGTATATGGCAATAATACCTTGTTTTGGGGCACGGTTTAGACATATGAAAAGATATATGTATTGTTAAGGTATCGGTGTCATGAGCTTAATGCGTGAAATGAGATTTGATACATTGTATTCGTTGCAATGTTTTTCCCGAGAACTATATGTGTGTTTAAAGTTTTATACTCATTGTTTATAAACTCTGTGGATTCACTCAACAATTTTGTTGACGTTTTAGCATGTTTTATCTCAGGTAACCAAGGGTGATGGCAACGGTGGAGTGGAGGTCTTGTGCGTGTGGTCGCTTGTGTAGAAGCTTGCTAATGTGTTCCTTGTTTTTATAAAACTATGTCTTTAAATTTGAAACAATTACTTTTCAAATGTTGTGATGGATTTGGTTACGATTTTTGTGGACTAAACGCATTTACTCTGATATTAAATAATGGAACACATGTTTTGTAAACGTCTCTTTTGAGTCGTTTTCTATATCTTGGTGTATTGTGCTTTGAAGTAACACCCATTGTGTATTCCGCTGCGCATTGTAAAAATTGGGTTTTGTGTGGGGGCTACACGAACATGAATTATAATTTTTATTTACATAGATTGGGATGCCTTTGTATGTAAATAATGAATTATAAATGAGTGGGTTGATGTGTATCCGATATGGCATGAGTACGTTTTAAGAAATAGAAAATGAGAACTAAAATGAAGTTATGTGTTAAGTTGAAAAGTTTTTCGGGTAAGTAATTCCCGAAATTTAAAAGAAAGTTGCTTATGAAATGCATAGAGTTAGACTTGTAGGTACCATTTAGATGGTACTTGAGATAATTTGAAAATAAGTTACCAGTTTTTAAGATAAGAAAATTTAGCGTGGATTAAGAAAATATGAGAAAGTTACGTATTGTATTAAGAAGAATGAGGAAGGAACCAGTAAGTGAATTTAGGTCATATTTGTACCTTGATGAATGATGGTCAATAATGATGAGGTTTGACTCATATAAAGTCAAACTATTAAATTTTCCATGTGACATGTAATTTTTGTGAAAAAGTCAATAAAATAATAGCTTAGCAATAGTGAAATGTCACTTAAATGATGTTTGTCAATAGAAAGAACGAGGTGTTATAGTGAAAGCGTTAAAGGAATTGTTGAATAACTTCATTAGAATGTGAAAGTATTAGTTAATGTTTGACTTATGTAAAGTCAAAATGGTATAGTTTTCTCAAGGGAAACCAAACAACTTTGGATTGCTCAGCAGAATTAGCAATTGGGTGTTACTAAATATCACATTACACCAAGGCAATAGAAAACGACCCAAATGAGACGTTTTACAAACATGTGTTCCATTATTAATCAGAGTTAAACGCGTTTAGGTCCCCACAGGATCGCAACCGCAACCATTACAACATTTGAAAAACTATTGTTTCAAATAAAAGGCACTGTTTTAAAACACATTAAGACATTGTTTTGAAAGACAAGGAACACACAAGTAGTCTTTTACCAAAATCATCACACGCACGACACCTTCATGCCATCGTTGCCTTCATCCTTGGTTATCTGGGATAAAAACATGTTTAAAACGTCAACAACATTGTTGAGTGAAATTCATAGAGTTTACAATAATTCATAAGAAATAATCTTTGAACACATAATTAGTTCTCGGGAAAACATTGCAACGAATACAATGTATAACAATCTCTTTTCTTTCACGCATTAAGCTCATGACACCGAACGTTAACAATACTATGTCATTTCTTATGTTAATTTCCCAAAACAATGGTATTATTGTCATATAACAATACTTATAATAACATAAATGTCGTTTGACAGGGTGTTCATTAGGATTCATACTCCGAATAGGGTTGTCAAACCTAAAGATTTATTTAATGGCTTTAGCATAACCTTCGCAAGGCGATTAACGGTTCATGAAATAAGGGACTTCGACCAATAGCTATCTTATGCGGAAACAATCTCTTAATCGGGTTCCAGCATTACCATATAAAATCTATATGTGTTCGATTTTATAAAACAAACATGTATCCCCCTCGCGGGTTTAAAAACAATTAAAAGATTTAAATACGAGGCTATGAACTCACCTTAAGCAAAAGATCCAATTCAATCAATTCAACAAGCGCAAATAGCTTCACGTCTTAACCGCGGCCGTACGTGACTAAAAGTATAATAACTCATATAATGCATACTTGCATATATATACCATATATACACGATTACGTTTATATTTATTCATTTACTTACATTCTCAAGTTACGACACAAATACATTTACCTTTGAAGCTCTAACAATATCACAACGTTTTCCACAAAGTTTTTATTTTTAGAAAGTTACCGAAAGTAAGGATATTATAATCCAAACTTCATATTTCGTCATCATTTAACTAACATTACGATCCCATTGCTCATTACAAACCATATTCAAAAGTTTACGCAAGTTTGACTTTCACAAGTCAAACTTCGTAGTTGACTTTTACCCAAAAAATAACCAAACTTGACTTGGCCGTAAACGAGTTCATTATAGAGTTACGTGACGATCCACCTAGCGAAACGTAGCTAAAGGCGAACACTATCACTTATCATTATCAAAAATAACTTTTGAAAATTTCTCGACTCGCTATGAGTTGGTCAAACTTTCTTGTCAAACTTGGTCAACCCACAACCTATTAAAACGACATTTTTGACATAATCCGACTATCAAAACATGCTTAGCTATCCTATTTAAGCCTACCAAAACCATCAAACTTTGATTAATAACCAAATATGCTTTCAATAATTTCCGCACATGAATCTTATAGCAATAACCATAATACACGCAATATAATCAAATTAATCACATAAGAACACAAATAGAAAGCTCACAATGCTATAACAAAAACCAACTATGGTTTCCCCTTGGTGTTTGAGTTCGGACGAGCACCCAAAACCAACAACCAAAACCTTTTTCGATCAAACCAATTGCTAATAAAAACAATCTAGCAATTATAAACACCCCCTTATACACGAAATATTCAAGAACAACCCAAAAATCTAACTTCTTCAAAACTTATTGCATGTAGGATTTTAATAGTGGGATTTGTAGGCCTTGATACAAGGATCAATAATATGTAAATAGATTTAATTGCATGTTGGAAATCAACCGGAAAATGGTGTGTGTTTGGGTGGCCGATCGTGGAGTAGAGAGGAGGAGTAAGAGAGTGAAATTTTTGTAAAGAGTTTATAAGTGTGTGTGTGTGTTATATTATTTATCGAAAACAACTTTGACATCTTGGCAATTCTAGTCCTTCCTTCTTATTACACCTTCAAAACTAGTACAACGCGTTTCTTTTATTAATAAACTCGGGTTACACCACGATAGTAAATATTTTAAATCCGTCCCACTAATTTTTCTTTAAAACATTAAATCACGTAAAACACAACCTTTAAACACGGTTTTTACAAACCCTCGGGGAAACGACGTAAAATACAAAAATAACATAATCACGCTCTCGGAGCGACAACATAAATTTTTCTGACATTCTCAGACGCTAAAAACAAATAGAAACTCAATTATGGCTTGAAATTACCCAATAAATGGAAATTTTCATCAAACCTCATAAAGCATAAATGACTCTAATCAATTACGTGTAAAAATAACTACCATAGCTCGGGATAAACGTTGACCTAAAACCCGGGTTGTTATATATCTCCCTCTTTTGGGAGCGCGTCGCCGGGTGCTAGCTTGAACTTACCCACTCTTTTTCGCTTCGTCCTTACTTGTAAAGAGATGAGGGTACTTTTTCTTAATCTGATCCTCACGCTTCTAAGTAAATTCTGGACCTCTTTGCGAATTCTAAACAACTTTAAACGGTAGGTATCTGACGTGTTAAGTCACTTGACTCTTTGTTCAACAATTTTCTAATGGAGCTCTTTCAATATATGCAACTTTTCATCAATTGAATATCATCCAATTCAGAACAACAAATTTCGCCTTCAGCTAAACACTTTTAAGATTCGAACATGATAGTTGATATGAATCCCTTTCAACTCTTTGGTAACTCCAAACGTATTTGATTCTGAACCCTACTCATAGCTTTGATTTTTTGAATGGACCGATGTACACGTGGACTTATCTTTCTGCGCTTTCCTATAGCACTTACGACCCTTCTACGGCAAAATTACCTTAAGCTTAGTACCATATCTAACGACTTCATAATTCCAATGCATAGTTCTTCTATCGCGTAGCTTTTCTGGGAGTTACGGGAAGTTAACAAACGGTTCTTTATCTGATTGATCTTCGTATCGGTCATTTCAAAAATCTTTCAGACCCGGTGAGGTGGCGATCCTCAACTCACTCTGCATACCGGTGATTTCACTTTCCGTCCGTACAATGCCTCATATGTGCTCCTTTAATACTGCGTTCGATAACTATATGTTATATGAGAACTCGTCAAATGGCAGATGATGGCCGATCCAAACTAATCTGTGTATCCACACAGGCAACGCAACATTATCTTCAAGAGTTTTTTGTATAGTCCTTTCACTTTGACCTCGTCTTGAGGGTGGTATTAAGCGGTACTCATTATCCAAAATTCGTTTCCAACAACTTCTTGATCGTGATTTCTGGAATATAACGTAAAATGGTTGTCTCGATCCAAATTGAATCATAATTAGGAACACCATACCTACTCACGATTTCCTTCAAGAAGTTGCGTGAGTTTCTCCATTGTATAAAGTTTCTTATTTGGGTAATGTAACGGATGATTTGGTAATCGATTCGAAAATCACCCATATCGTTTCTTCCCACTTTGGCGTTTGGCAGTCCCTCACAAATCCATAGTAATCGTTCCATCTTCAAACAGGAATCTTCAGGTTGTTCAGCAATTAGACGGTTTCTGATGCTGAGCTTTAACCTTCGCACAAGTCAAACACTTGCTAACATACGTGCAATATCAGCTTTCATATTCGGCCACCAATACAACAGCTTCAAATCTTGATACATCTTGACCGATCTCGGATGGATAGAATACTTGGACTTATTCGACTCAATGCAATATCCAAATCCCTTATTCCACCGTAATTCGTGTCAACCAAACATTTGATTTCCAAAACAACTGATACCATCGGGCCGAGACCAACTCGAATCCATCTCGGTTGTCTCTAGTTCAGCTAATTTCTGGTTCATAATAATTTGTGGCTTGATTGCGTAGTTTTATACACGTAAATATAAATATAAATAATAATATATAATATAATCCAGAGAGTAATTAAGAGTGATTACCAAGTTACCCTGATAAAATTCACTGCTAAAAAATATATAAAAATTAATATAAAACGTATATTAAACGGAGTAAGTATACTCACCCGGTTCGTTTTCCCCAACGACTCATGCAATGGAAACTCGTTTAAGTTTGGACCTTGATTTGAATAGGAAGAGATATTTTTGATTTAATTATACTACTTAAAATTAAAGGAACATGTAAACAACGAATTAACAAATTAAACTAATTTACGAAAGTAATAAAATGCGACAATTAGGAAAACAACTGCAATTTAAACCCTTAAAAATTATAAATAATTCCATTCTTAATTAATTGCTAAAAGAAAATTTTTGGAAAATTTAAAATATTTTTTAAAGCTTTGTGGATATTATATGTATTAAAACACTAATTAATCTAATTTAAGGTCTAAAAATAGATATTAATTGATAAAAAATTAAGTAATACTTTTTAAGGTAAAATTACTAATCCTAATATACTTAAAAAGATGCGGAAAAAAACCTTTTTTTTTTATCTACTAATTTTTCTATTTAAAAGGTTAAATTACAAAAAAACTAAAGGGTTTGAAAATTAATTGTTTTTATAACTAAATTTGAAAATTAATTTTAAAAATAAAATACTTTAACTTAAAAATTCTTAAAAATATTTTTATAAGAGAAAAATGCTGTAAATTAATTTTATTAAAAAGCTTATTTTTTATAACTATTTATTAAAAACTAATTTAAACTATTAAACTAAAAAAACTTAATTTATTATTTTATAAAATCTATTTTTATAAGCTTATAAAAAATCTTTCCAAAACACATGGGTTCGAAAGTGACATGAACAAAAGCTGAGGGTAGGCGGCTCTACTACATTAGAGTTTTATAAACACACAAAGTTTGATTTTTGACATAAACAGTCCCTAAACCTAGGGACTTAATTATGTACTAACAATTAAACTTATCGACAGGGACCTTACTATGAAAAATTAATAGGACAAACTGTGTAAGTTTAATCTTAACAGAAAACTATAAATACAAGCAAGAGTGGCACCTGCACACTTTAACGAATTACAATCAGACATTTTTATTTTATATTAAACATGCTTTATTAGCTTTTTAAGAGCTAAACTTAACTTTATCTAATTTGCAATAAGCTAAATAAGCTTATTAGCTTATAAGCTTAAACAACTAAATAATCTACCTCTCAAACTACATGAACAAAGCAAGATTCAAGCACTTGACAGATTTTCACTACTTAATAAAATCTACTCAATCAAACTCTTAGCAAATCCACATAGCTTATTTAACTCTAATAACACTTAACAGCTCTTTATTAGAAAAAGGAAAAAAAAAACCTAATGTAAAACAACTAGTGTGTACCTTGTCTTTCCAGCTAGAACAGGAAAGCTTAACAGCTTATTATGAGCTTATGGCTTAATCCACATAAGCTCAATCTCAAACCAACAATCCTAATCTAGCCCTACTGCTGACCATCAGCCTACTACCCTTGATACCTTAGCAGCCATCCAATTCCAATAGGTATCAAGCCTTCATTATATGAACACAATAACAAACACAACACAAATTTTTCGACAGAATTTAAATGAAGATGCAAATTAATATGAAATACTTATTTTATTAAAACTGAAATAGGTTTCTTACAATATGAAATGAAAAACTTAAAATTGCAATTAATTAATATTACTACTAAAAAACTTAATTGAAAATTTAAACTATTACAAATTAAACTAAAATATCACTCAATTAAAAAATTACTCCTCTTATGCTGGAATGATGGGGGTATTTATACCCCAAGCTTGAGCTCACCTCCTTCTTCTCGATCCTTCTATCCTCTTATCTCAGCCCTTCGATCATTTCTCTTTCCTTGATTTTTATCTCAATCGTTCGATTAAAGTTGTGTGCACCCGGATCAATGATGTGGCATATGGAGTGTGTTAGTTATGTGAGAGTATTCACTCACACACGTCACATCACCCAATCGTTTCATTGGATTATGCCAGGGTGGAATGGGGTTGGGGGATGATTGATAGTGATGGATGGGTTAAGGAGTGTGAGAGGGTTATTAACCACTTTGGGTTAATGTTGGGTTGGGTGGATTATGGTTATAGTTATCAAGGGTTTATTGGTGTTCTTTGTTGTGTCGTGTGTGGGTGAGAGTTAAATCTGTTTTGGGTAAATGAGGTGCACAGTAAATGTTAATAGGTTTATTAACTAACCGGGTTGGTCGGGTTAAGGTTCGGGTTGAATTGGGGGTAATCGGGTTGGGGGTTTGATTCTTATTGGTTGAAAGGGGATCCATGGGTTTATTTGACCCGGTATTATGACCCGCGACTTTTGTATCTTTGAGGAAATTACATCTCCGGCCCTTGTGTTTGGCAAGCACAATTTCAAGATATAAATAACTTTGGGTAAATTGCATATTCAGCCCTTGTGTTTATAAAACAATGGAGTTTGGTTTTGGTTGACTGTGGTTTAGCTGCAGTTGACTGTAGAAGGCTGAGGCATGATCTCTCTGGCTTCGGCTTTTGATTTCTTTAGCTTCTTGATCACTCATCCGTTCTCGTGTCCGTTTTTGACTGATTTCTTGTGATATTTGACATATCCATACCTGCACACATAAAACTCAGATACAAGCACATTTTTGCCATTTTTGATCCGTTTTGGGTTTATTTGGGTTATTTTAAGCATAAATAGATATGTGTATTCACTCAACTTATCAATAATTTATCAAAATTCCCCAAACTAAAACATTGTGTGTCCTCACGCAATACCACATGCTCCGTAACCAAATACCTCGAAACCTCCCCAAACTAAGCCTTTAAGAAGTAGTAAAGTCAATTGAGGGGAGAATTTCTAAGTCACAAGTTACAAAACACCCGACTTCCCATTTTCTAAGATTTTTCTCTTTTTATGATTTTTCTTGATTATTAACTACCTAACTACAATTTATTTGTGTTGACATAATGCAATGTTTTCATTACCACATTGGTAACTTTTAGGATCACAATTAAGCTTCTAAAAAGATAACTTCATCATCCCGATTTTTCACTTTCCATGCTTTAAGCTTAAAAATAAGATCCATCTTACTTACAAGGCCATGACACTAACACTACTCATAAATACTAATTGTGTACTTACTTTTCCTCCCGCAAATCCTACTTTTGTATCTCAGGATTTTACTTAAGTCATATACCCGAAGGCTCTTTAAGACTTTTGTTTCGATACTTATTAATTCAGAAAATAAAGTGTATGGTAAGGAACGCAATAATTAGCTCCTAGCCCTTTTCAAAAGATCAAATGCAATCAAGAATAAAGTCCACATCGAGGCGACCAAAATTTGGCTTTTATTAGGCTACTTAAGCAAGGCACCATTCATGTCATATACCCTAAGGCTCTTTAAGACAAGAATGAACCAATCTCATTTGCACCATATACCCGAAGGCTCTTTAAGGCACAAAATAAGACAAAAATTAAGCAACTTTATTAAACCTCAGTCCTTTAGTAGGCTACAACATCGGCCACGCCTCCGACAAGATGCAGCAAACATATTTCGACTTCGGATTATATAAGTAAAAACCGGTGCCTTTTATCTCGAAGCCACATCGATAGCGAGTCGACAAGAGGTTATTCTACTTATTATGACACCGAGCTCTACATAATGAAAACTCCAACATCGCCACGCCTCCGACACGATGAGTAATCTGGTAAAGATACTTATATTATATTTTTTGATTTTTAATGCCAAAATAAGTATTCCTGATGTGTTACTCATCCTAATCACAAGTAAATTAAAGAAAACTTCTATAGCGTAATGTAATAACCAAAAAACATACAACTCTAATTTATTAAACATTTATAAATAGAGGTGAAACACTAATGGAGAAAAAAAGCACAATTAACACAGATGAGCTTGAAATAAATCCAACATTCTTACGTTTATGTCTAATGACTTATAAATACACTACATTCTCGTTCTACACAAAAGAAATTTGCAAATACTAGCTTTATAGAAATCCAACTTGGCATATTTAAAATCTACTTGAGATTAGCACCATTTTTCTTTACTAATTATTTCTAAGTCTAGCATGTTTAAAGTCCTATAAGATGACTAGCACAAACTATCATCATTATGTTAAGGGAAAAAGCTAGAACACAACACGTTCATCGGTCAAAATTTACTTCTTATATTACCAGCGAAAACTAAAAATTTAAAATTTTTGCTATTTTTGTGGGAAAACGGGTACGTGAGAACAAAACAATAAGCAAGCAACATCAAATCGATAGATTCCCTTCCCCAAACTAAAACGAAACATTGTCCTCAATGTTTAAAGTCGGGTCTCTACGTAAATCTAAGCCGTTTATGAAGTATGCAAAGATAAACGTTAATCGATAATGATGAAAGGATATCGGATCTCCCCAAACTAATTTCACACAAAGGATGAGAAGCTCGAGTAGAACGGGACAAATCAACCGGACACGAGAGGCTTCAAAGAATTTGTTGGGTTGATCCTACAAAAATCACAACAAACAAGCAACAAACATCGAGAAATCGGAAAGAGTACAAGCCTCTCTCAACACAACACATTAGATAAGAAAATAGAAAGAAAATAGAAAGGATAAGCATGGGGTGAACTCCCACGAAGCGGCTTGTTTTTGATCACCGAGTCGCAAGCTCGACTCGATCCCTGAATTAATTCGTCCTTAGGGAGAGCAAATGGAAGAGAAGATCTCAATAACATTAAAGCACATGAAAGTTCCATCCCGAAGAGAGGCCACCGGCTCTAAGTGGAGATGCCGGGGTCGAAAATGGTGTCCTCATTCTCGAAGGAGAGAAAGAGAATGAAGGTGAAATCTAAAACAAGGGTGGGAAGAGTGGGTAAAATATTGGCCATAAAATCATGCGGTGTAGAAACACCCTTAAACACTTTGATTATAAAAATACCCGCTTTGGGTTCAAAACATTTCTCAACATTCGGAGGTTCTGGCGGAGGTCGAGGAATTGATAGATTATCTTGATGATCATGGTTAGGTGACTTATTAACTTCATCTTCGGAATCAGCATCCTCCACACCAGGTGGAATTAAATTATCTGGAACAAGGAGAATATCGATCTCTTCTTGAGTGGGCTCACTATCTTCAACGGGGATAGGAGATATGGGAAGAGACTCGATAACTGAATTTTGATGAACATTTCCCTGGGAAGTTGAAATTTCATAAAGCTCTGTCACAAGACTAAGACATTCCTCAAATTCATGATCATTCCTCGCAGGAAGTGTTAAAGGTTCACCGGCGAACTCATGGTGAAGAGGATCACTCCTGGAGAAAAAGTAATTGAAGATACATTTTGTTCTGGTTCATGATCGGAAGTCACTTCGGAAGCGAGATTATGGGAATCATCATCACTAAGTAGATTATCAAGAAAAGCTATGTCTCCTTCTGAATCATAATATCCTTCCTCTAAGTTAGAAGACACTCCCATAGCTAGAAAATCATCGATCTCATCATTATTGTCTTCAGGAGCAAAGCACTCATCCTTATCGGATAAAGGAGTGTTGAGTAAAACTTGCTCATCGGAAACGTTGGTATTTTCTTGAAAATTCTCTTCATGCAAGTCCTTCTTAAGAGTTGAATTATCATTACCTGGTAGAAGAAAAATCAATCGAAGTATCACGGTTAATTAAAGATTCCACAAAATCGGACTCAACATTAATACGACCAATATCACAAATAGGCACATCAACGAACGTCGGAATATCCCTCGAATTCACTTGGGATTGAATTGGGACAAGTTCTCAACACTAGGGACTTTATTACTTCGTCCGGATTACCGTTTGCCGGAATAGTGTCGAGATGGCTAATACCCCATATTTAGAGATTATCGGGGCTCCTCGATCGGTAAGTCGGGAGTGATTGCTAAAGGTTATATAATCATCCTCGTCATCACAAGATACAGTAAGCCATTGTAACGACAGGCTAACAGCATACTTTTCATCTTCGTCAAGCTTTCTCCTTTTTGTCGAACTTCGCTTCCCCATTACATTAAAATATTGCTTAAGTTTATGATTCTAATTTCACAAATCTCTCTCAAATTCTTCATTCAATCTCCTCGCCTCGAAATCTTCTAAATACCCAAAAATCATTCGATGATTTCTTTAATTTTACGAGCAACCAATTGCTGCTCATGCCTATTTCCTCGATAATTCGCATTATTCTCTTTAATCGTTTGTTCTTCTGCGAGTTGTTTTTTTAAATTACGTTTTTAACATTCTTTGAATCTCCGTTTAATTCTTCAAATACTCTTTAAGAATTTATTAAGAGCTTCTTGACGATAGACGGATTCCTGCGGAGGTTGTGGGTGGTTAAAACCGGATAGAATTATAACTCGGATTAGGTTCATAGAAATTTTGGTTCAACGGTTGACATTGATAATCATGATGAGGACCCCCGCAATAAGCACAACAAAGATATTGCTGAGAAAAACTTGGTGAATTTTGTGGATAATAATTATCACTAAAGTTTTGATTGTAGCACGGCTCCAGCTCAGAAATGATCGGATCTTTTGGTGGACAGTTGTAACCGAAATGAGCACCTCTTCCACAGAATTCACAAATGCATTTTTGACAAAAAATCCCATTTAATGAATCACCGCACTCATAACAACAATTATGATCGATTTGTGGAGGATCTTGTGAAATATACACACCGGGGTCTTGATCAACAACGCTTGGCTCTCGAGGAGCATTAACAACGTTGGTATTGTCATTGGATGACTCGGGAGTATCTTGAAAATTTTGGAAAACTCCATTATCAACACAATATGTAAACAAATCTTTTTCAAATTTCGTACGTATAAGAGTACATCCATGACAATACGGACCATCGACTGGGGTTCCACAAACCGCACAATGCTGAAAAGAGTCGGACACAGGAACAATGATTTGGTCTTTGAGATTTCCTATCGAACAACACTCTTTAGTGTACCAACTTCCACAAGTTGAACACTCTTTGATTGCATAAGAATTAAACGTTATAGAGGATAAAGAAAGATTAGAATTAAACAAATGAGAGGAATAAGAAGAATATTTTTAGCTTTTCCGAATAATACATAAGAGAATTTGAGATTGAGAAGATTATTTTTGGGGGGAATTAAATTTTTTAGTTTTTATTAAGAATGAAAACAAAAATATTTTTG
>BQNB010114869.1:2759-21670 GCA_026074375.1 Tanacetum coccineum
TCGCGAAGAATGAAAAATGATAGTGTTAAGTATGAGTTGGATGCTAAACAAGGATTATTTGGAAATCTTAATAGCTCATGTGTGTAATTTGTCGTTTTTTCTCCCATAAGATTCTAACCTGATTAAAATACGTGCTACTTTTGGAAATAAAACTTAAATCAATAATTTTTATGTAATATATAGCAAAAACTTTAGACTTAGTTCAAACTTATACTTGAATTTTTCCAAAAGACGTTTTCCCAATATATAAAAAAAAAATGATGAAAATGCAAAAATATAATAAACTGTGGGTTGATAAAAGTTGGCTGTATCTTGCCGGCTCACAACCGATGTTACAGCCTTCTAAAGAAAGCCCATAGTAAGAATAATAATCCGAGACTGATAACTGATAAAAGTTTGATGCATCTTGCCGTCTCACAACCGATGTTGCAGCCTTCTAAAAGGTCGGGGTTACAAATTGCATAATGGTTTAATATAAAGTTAGTAAAATAAAAGATCCTTTGTTAAATTCAGAATATGCCTTTTTAACTTTGACTATTATATTTTATAATCTATGTACTTCGGAAAACTGAGAAGTTTTTTTGAAACCTAGGTGCCGTAGGCCCCCTATACAAGACTCTGTGGGGGTGTCAAAAGCCTGGTCACTTAACCGCAAGGTTGGGATGTACCGAGACGAAAGTCGCTACATGGGATGATCTCGCCTTCAAAACAAACCATTATTCTCAGGATGGAACTGAAACATAGAATGTCGTAAACATTGATCCAGGTTTTTGAATTCAAAATACACATACACTAAATTAAATGTCGGGAGTAAAAAGTTTACAAGTAGCCAATATGAGTAGTTTTAGCATCTAACTCATAATAATGGGATTTCGTTTTAAGCTTGGTTTGGAATAGTAAAAAGTTGGGGACGATGAATTTATCCTTTTTGGGGCATTCTCGGATCGAAATGCATCTTGTTCTATGATCCCTTAAAGTTATTAAATAACGAAAGTCAAAACATTCTAGTTAAGTTGATTAATGAAAAATGAAAAATACAAAAAGATGTGTAGAAAAGGTTTGTATATCTAGAAAAAAAGGTAAAGACGAGATTTTTTTCAAAACTTATGAGTCTTTAACTTCCTCAATGAACACTTAGCTACTTTTCCAAGTTATTAGTCGAGGGTGATAGGGGATGGAGATCATAGTTTTCAAATGCTAACTTCATAGCAATTGCTTGATGACACGGCAATAACATTAGTAATGGGGGATTTGGTATGTGTTTAATTACACATAGCATTTTACCTTTAAAAACAGTTTAAAATAATCAAAACGTACTTAAATGCCAAATATAAGCTTGTTTTGCTAACTGATTTGTGCAGGAAACGATGCAAAGAAAAGGATAAAAACGAAGCAAAACGACAAAAACCCGGACCGGAATGGAAAAGCGAAGAAAAGACAAAGACAAGTCAAAGACCCTAATCAGAAAAAGACCAACCAAGTCAACCCCGACAAATCGATAACGCACAAGTGAAGAAAAAAATTAGGACCAAAACTGCCAGTCCCTAAACTTATTTAATGAAGATATAAAGGAAATGATTGTTTGAGGGACTCATTCTGCCATTTTCCCAAAGAGATACCACAAGGGTCATTTCTGCCATCCCTAGAAAGTTATACACCACAAGGACTTGTGGTGTAATAACTTATATAACCACGGGGGGTATTTTCTGCCAAGTTTCCAAACAGTTATAAACACAAGGACGAAATTTGCGAAGTCATCTATAACCATGAGGGACCAAACATGACAATAACCCAAACCCTCACCCCCGTTTGAAACTACTGTACATCCCTCCCACACATTTCCCGCCAAACCTCCAAACCCTACATCCTGTCAATGTCAACCTCGTTGACTCCCCACATCCATCCAAAACCATCACCATAACTAAACCCCACCCCCACATGGGCTATCATCCAGCTTGGCAATCCTAATTCCCACAATTCGATCAAAGGTTGAGATAAAAATGAGTGGGCACCAAGCATAACCAAGGGCCAGGATTAACTTTGTGTTTACACACTCACAACAAGCACACAAGGCAGTTTTTGTGTCTACAAAGAAGCACACCAAGGAGAGAAGAAGAGGAGTGCAAACCCTAGCTCGTTTTGCTATATAAGCTGTTGTAAGCCATTGTGGCAAAAGTAGTTTTTTTTAAGTTAGCCTCTTTTTTTATGTAATCTTTAAAAATTCAGTTTAGTCTTTATTAGTGTAACTCATTTCAACTTTGATGTACTTGCATTTTTTTTATGAAAATTCAGTTTACCCTTAAAACATTGTGTTCTAAGTTTTATATTACATTGTGTTTCTTTAAAAGTCATATAAGCTATTAATACAAGTCTTTTTATAATCTGTTTTTTTTAACCTTTATACAAAAATTTAAGAAAAATTCAAAAGAAAAAACGGGTTACTGTTTGATCATAGCTAAAGGATGAATGAGCAAAGATAGATGGCTCATTGGGTTGTTTAGTACAGCTTATTTATAAGCTTGGGTAGTTTTAGAGCTTATTTAGGTTGACTTTACTCCTGTGTTGAGCAAGGATCAAGGTATACTCTATTTTACATTTTTTAAGTATTGTTCATTAGCTTATTCATCTGCTTATTTTTGCTTCCTTTGTGCTTATTAATGTTTCCTTATGCTCATAAATGTCTTTGAATTGCTTTTGTCTTATTTATTTATGTTTTCCTTAAATCTGTCAAGTATAGCTTGTAAACTGCTTATTGCTTTTGTGCTTATTAAAGTGCTTATTCCTGTTGTTATTGTGTTTAATATTGCTTAATATTGTCTGTTGATTTTATCATTTTTTCAAATCTTGGCTTTAAACTTTACACACTAGCATAAAAAGCTCTGTTAAAAAGTTAAAGGGGTGTTGGGATAAGCCCAAAATGGTCAAAAATGCAATGATAGGTTGGGGGACAATTGTTCACTTTGGCTTAAGTTCTCTAAGCTAATTTTGAGTTTGTTTTTTCCAAGCTCTTAGCTTTTAAAACGTTTTAAGTTTTCTTTCATAATAATCCAAAATCTTGGTTTTCAAACTGTGGTCAAAGTGCTTATTTGATTAAGCTGTTAAAACTAGCTTAAGAATATTGTTTTCTTTATCTTTTTTAGAGTAAAAATCCAATAGGTTAAGTCTCTTCTAACTTTGTCAAATCTGACAACATTTTTTTAAGTTTTTCACATATGAAATTAGGCAAGTTTTTCAAAAGATAACTCACCTATTTCTTTTGTAAAATTCAGCAACTTTGAAGTGTTTTCAGACTTAAAATTTGAGCATAAGTTCAACTTAACATTCTCAATCTGTCTTAACTTCATTTTTTATTTTGAGCTTATTTGAACAGCTTATTATAGCTTCAAAATAAGTCCTCCTTTTTGTTTAATTCCCTGGTGCTAGACACCATTTTCAAGCCTATTTTTCTAGCTTATTTGTTAACTTCAGCCCAAGCTTTTGGCTTTTCTAAAAAGCCAATAAGCTCTTTTATTAAGCCCTATCTTTGTAGACTTTAAGAAGCCCTCTAAGTAGCTTTAATTTAAGCCCAAAGGTAGGCATTTTTGGACTGTTTCAATTTAGTTTAGTTTAGTAAATTGGCTAATTTTCTTTTTCTTCGCTTATTAGGAGCTTTTTATCATAACATTTTATTCCTTTTTCTATTTAGCTTGGTTTTTCTATTTGTCTTAGCTTAGTAGTCCTTTCATTGCTATGATGTTAATAGCCAAATAGAAAATGCCAATATAGCTTCTAAAGCTTATTTAAGCTTTCTGTCTCGTTTAAGCCCTTTTCAGCTTATTTAGTTGTAGATTTTAACTCATTAGTGCTTATTTAGGATAGGTTAGATAATCCCTTTCAGCTTATGTGTTCAAAAGTTAGCTTAGTAGTTTAAAAAGTCAAAGGAAAAAGCCACATTAAGCCTTAAGCTTAATTTAAGCTACTGTCCAAGAAAAAGCCCTTTTTCAGCTTATCTATAAGCTTTTTCAAAAAGTCGTAGTTATGAAAATTGTTAAGGGCCAAGGACTTATCAAGTTGATTTGAAAAGTTTTTTGTAAAAAAGGGAGATAAAGGAAACCCGGTGAGAAGACTCGAACCCCGACCTCTACCCTCAATACACCCCTTTATAACACTCACTTTACCGCTGTGCCCTTAGGTCTTTCTGAAAAGACTCTTGGGGCACTTAGGTTAAATTTAAGGGTGTTATAATCCTTTAAGCATAAGCTGTTTTTCCAGCATAATTCGTGCTTATTTATAAGCTC
Source organism: Tanacetum coccineum (assembly GCA_026074375.1). Taxonomy (NCBI): domain Eukaryota; kingdom Viridiplantae; phylum Streptophyta; class Magnoliopsida; order Asterales; family Asteraceae; genus Tanacetum; species Tanacetum coccineum. Next base: position 7,037 of record BQNB010114869.1, read on the forward strand.
AATTTGGTATCTTATATGTTGTAGGATAGTGATCGTGTAAAGTAATCTAGGTACATTTTTCAAATTTTTAAAATAGTTTAGTATTTTTTAATATTTAATTTCGTAATAAGTTTTAAAAAACATAAAAAATATAAAAATTAATCAAAAAAAATATTTATCTTTTTATAGAAAATTTTCTTTAGTCAATATACTACGTAGGAAAAATATAAAAACTTTCAGTAGGGTTAATTTGTAAACTTTTTTTTTTTTTAAAAGAACCGGGGCCGGGTTAGAGATTATTTGTCTTGACATCGTTTTTTGGGTCAACACTACAATCCGTTTTTTAGTCTAGTGATTTTTTTCATTTCATCGTTATTAGTATACCCTAGAGCAGTTTAGAAGTAAAAATTTCTTTTTAGGGTTAAATTTTTAATATTTTTAGGTTTGGACCCCTTGTTTCGGGATTCGTAGGCTCTAAACTCGTTTTTAATTCATAATTTTTTAGGTTTTCTTAATCGTTATGTTTGTAATTGTTTAACTTAGCTTTCCACACTCTCAATCATTTCTCCTCAATCAAACTCCAATCTTCCACATTGTATCGATTCTCCAGTCCAGCCTCGTTGGGGATAAACGACCCGGGAAACATTTCTATACTACTTCTTGATTTTAATTGATTTTGTTTTTTGACTATTCTTACTATATATATTTTATATTTTATTATATATTATATATATGTATTATATATAGTTTAAAAACCTACTAATCAATAAGCAAATATGCAACATTCTTGTCAGTATGAATTTTGATCATTTGAATCAATTTCTTTTCATTGCAATCTCTAATAAAATGATGTCTGATCTCTATATGCTTTGTTTTTGAATGAAAAACAGGATTTTTAATTATGCAAATAGTACTATTATTGTCAATAAAGATCTTGGTATGCATAAAATTGTACCCATAATCAAGTAGTTGATTCTGAATCCAAAGCACTTGTCCACAACAACTTGAAGCAGCCACATACTCAGCTTTCTAGATGTAGGAATTTTCAACCACAATCTATTTCTTGTAACTGCCCTGAATATAGTAATCTACATCCAAGGAATTGACAACCTCCTGTTGTAGACTTCCTATCCAAGCGTGCTCCAGCATAATCACTATCAGTTATATGCTACAAATCAAAAGGAGAATCTTTTGGATACCAAAGGCCCAATTTTGGTTGACCTTTTAAGTTGCCTAAAAAAATCATTTTCACAAGCATGTAATAAGTGGAAACCTTTGATTGAACATGGTATACTAGCCAGGCACACTACTACAAACATGAGACAGTCTTGAAGATGTACATGATACAACATCAAGAAACCAATCATATGACCTATATAAATGAACATCCACTTCTTCACGCCATTTTATCCCTTATAGAGGCATTTGAGTTTCATAGGTGAGCTGGCAGTCTTGACTTCTGTAAACTTAAATTTCTTTAAAATTTTAGCAACATATTTATCTTGACTAATAAATATGCCATCCTTCTTCTGCTTCACTTGTAATCCCAAGAAGAATGTAAGTTCTCCCATAGAACTCATCTGAAATTTCTCATGCATTAACTTCTCAAATGCAAAGCATAGCTCCTTCTTTGTTAAACCAAAGATGATATCATCCACATAAACTTGGACCAGCAAAATATCACCTTTATACCTTTATTAATGAATAAGGGATCTTGTCAATTTCCGTCATGAAACCTATTGTCTAGCAGATAGTTGATAAGGTTTCATACAAGCTCTAGAGCTTGAAGTATCCATAACAGTGCTTTTTTAAACCTTGGTATATCTCAATCAGAGAAAGAAATGGATCTTCAAATCCTGGTGGTTGACATACATACACCTCTTCTTCAATCTTCCCATAGAGAAAAACACTTTTTACATCCATTTGATACACCACAAAATCTTTAAATGAAGCATAAGCTAAAAATAGCCTAATTGCTTCAATTCTTGCAACAGGGGCAAAGACTTCATCATAGTCAATCCCTTCTTCTTGTGTGTACCCTTGAGCAACCAATCTTGCTTTATTTCTTATCACAATTCCCCTATCATCCTTTTTATTCTTGAAAACCCATTTAGAGCCTATAGCCCTTTTTCCATTTGGTAAATCCACTAAAGTCCAAACTTCTTGTAACTTGAATTGTCAAAGCTCTTCCTGCATAGCCTCTATCCAGCTTGGATCTTTCAATGCATCTGAATTATTTTTGGGTTCTTCCTATGATAAAAAGCAAGCAAACAAGCAGTTTTGAAGGTCTTTATGGTTTGTTCTTTGTTGAATAGTACTAACAAACCCATGTTCCTTCAAATTCTTTGACATCTTTCTTGTTTGTGTAGCTGATTGCAAATCTCCAATCACTTGATCAAGAGGATGATCTTTATGAATTCTTGTAGTTGGATTAGGACTGACTTGGATTGTTGTATCCAAATTGTTCATGTCAGCCTCTGCACCATCATCTTCATCATCTCTTGAGAAGTCAAATATGCTATCATCTTCCAAAGCAGGCATATTTGGATCAAATGGAAGTTCAATGCTTGTTTTTCCACCAACAACATTAACCTCATTTGTGCCAGCAGCATTAACAGTTGAACTAACAGTATTAACATTGTTAGTGCTGTTAACATTATCTTCCTTCTCTTGATCTTTACATTCACTATCTTTTCTTGGATCTTCATCAACCTTCTTTCCATCATCACTTGAAGGTTTGGATCCATCATTATGAGAACTCTTTGGATCTTGGGAAAATGGTGGATCAACAGTCCATAATGGTAGCAAAATGTAATCTTTGACAGGTTCTGTCTCCTTTCTAGCTTGACCTGCATTATCACTTGCTTTTGTACCTGCAAAACCATTAGACTGTGTACCTGCAACAATTGGCTCATAATTCATTGTTCTTGTTAGTGCATCAATATCAAATAGCCAATCTAGTCCACTACCTATAACATTAGGTGTACTCTCACTAAACCTAATATGCAAGTTTTCTTCCACTATCCTTGTTCTACTATTGAATACTCTAAAGGCTTTACTATTCAATGAGTATCCAATAAAAAAAACCTTCATCAGCCTTACCATCAAATTTGCCTAAGTGATCTATGGTATTAAGAATGGTAACAGGACACCCAAATGGTCTCATAAAACTTAAAGTTGGTGTTCTACCATAAAAAAGTTCATATGGGGTCTTGTTATGAGGCTTAACTACTAACACTTTATTTTGCACATAGCAAGCAGTATTAACTGCTTCTGCCCAAAAAGTAGTTGGCAACTTAGAATCAGCTAGCATAGTCCTAGCAGCCTCAATTAGTGTCATATTTCTCCTCTCAGCAACTCAACTCCATTTGTTTGAGGAGTTCTAGCTACACTACATTGTCTCAAAATACCCTTCATCTCACAAAACTGATACTTTCTTTCTCTGTTTTTTAACTCAGATCCCATTATCACATCTAATTCACCTTAACCTTTAAACACTAGATTTACTCACGACTGAGCAATTAAGCGAATTAGTTACATGTTACCACATAGATTAGTTGAGTGATTTGAGTGTTTTCATCTTCCTATTTCATGAGGTGTTTGGTTTTGTACTTGTAATAGATCGAATAAGTGGTTTAACGGAAAATATCCTTAAGGGATACATTTTTATAAACTTCTAAAGGCTACTTGAGGACAAGTAGGATTCAAGTGGGGGATATTTAATGACATCAAATAACGTCTATTTTATAGCATCATTTATCCTATGTTGTTAACCCATTTTGTATAGTTGTTGCAAAGAATTGTTACTTAATCGTTTATATTTGAGAATTACAGTAATTATGGAGTACTTGGTGAAACTTAGCAAAAGGCGCTCATTCTGGAGCTTAAATGAAGATATTTTGAAGATTACTGTTATGAATACCAATACGCCGTATCCATCAAGGAAGATACGGCGTATTCATGTCTGCACTCACCAAAGACCACAAAAGGAATAAAGATCAATACGCCGTATCCAGAGGACTCAATACGCCATATTCACGATATGGAATCAATATAATGTAAGAACCCGAATTTAAGGTCACTACTATTTAATAATCTCATAATTAATTTATAAATTTTAAACAAATTACTTTTATTTACATTTAGACATTTTATTGAAATCGTCGTTTTAATTAATTGCGAGCTATGCTTAAAACAATTATTCGTCTTGAACCTTACGTAAATTAAACTTTTCAGAAAAGTATTCCGTTTAATGTAAAATTATTTTTATCATATTCGTTTTTACCTCGTGGTTTCGTCTTAACTCTCGTTTTATTTTACGTTGATACCCGTTAGCCTCAAAACTACCTACCTATCTTAAAATTTATACCCTAAACATCAAAGTTTATAAAACTATAAACCTTAAACATGACACCACCACCTCATATGTGGCGTGTCATTTGGAGAAACAAAGGGCAAGACACTTGTCTTGCTTGAACTCTAGCTTCACATGCATCTTTGATAACAAAACCACTTCACACTCCACTTATCCCATAGTTTCCCAAAATTCACACACACACCTCTTTGTCTCCTTGTTCTTGCCGTCCCACACCAAGACCAAAACCCTCAATTCATACAAAAATTCCTACTACAATCTCTTGTTATATTTACACCATTTGATTCCTCACATTCAAAGCTCCATTTTCATACCATAAAACCTATCATTTATAGACTTTGGGGCTGAGTTAGAAGAATAATATGAAGATGGTCATGCATGTCAAGGAAATGATGTTCTAGTGAAGCTTGGTGACTAGGAAAACTTGTTGATTATAACTATTTTGGGTGATCATTGTAGTGAGCCATCTTTCTTACTCTTCCTATATTTTCTTATGAGACTATTTCAATATTATTACTTGCTATAAAAATATATATTGATGAGTATGGGATATGTTTAGGATATGTGTTGTGGCTTTGCATAAGTGATGATTGTGTTTTAAATAAGTTAGAAAATAGGTTTGGGTGGGATTTTATAGAGGCTGTTCTGGTACAGTAGCTAAACCGTGTTGTTTTCTTCAAAAATAGTTTGACTTAGGGTCTGAACATAAAGTTATGGGTGGTTAGATATATGTCTGGCATGATGTTATAGTTGGCTGTCAACCTATTATTAATTATTGAGTGAGATATGGTCAAATACTAAAATGGGTCGTTCTGGACTTTGGTTTAGAAACGTATTTAAACACAGGTTTACTGAGTTTAAATGTTTGGATTTTAAAAGCATTGGGTAAATACTGACAATCATAGAAAGCTATAGCACTTGGCCCCAATCATTGCTATCCTAGATTAGGAGTTTGATTAAAATGGCAAATGTAAGAAATTCAGTCAACTTTCTGTTTTTGGACTTAGGGTTAGTAAAAAATCTATTTCCATGGGAGTGGTAAATGATATCATGTGATTGGGTTAATGTTTTGAAAACTAGACTTCAAGGGCTTTCCAGGGGTGAAAACCTTGAGTTTATACCATTTATAGGTTGGTAGATACAGGCCCCTAAACATGAGCTAATTCCAGAATTGTGACTTTTACGTCTTGACTAAAAATGGCAAATGTGTAGATAATCATACCTAAAATTGGAATTAGACGGAGAAATTTGGTAGATGTTTAATTACATATAAGAAAGGTCATATGTCAATTTAGAGTTCTAAATACTTTAGTTAGTCAAGAAGACTGTTGCGCATATCTTGGACATATCCTATATTCGTCAAAACTTTTCTTACGTTTTATTTTTACTGTATATTTATACTAAGGAGCGTCACGATTTTTAGGTGGTGCGTAAGGGTTTTTATCTTGTTCAAGGACTTATTATACTTCTGATCCTTTGATATCTTCGGGTGGAGTTCAATAGCTCGCCTTTCTTACTTATAAATTGTTTTCATAAAAACCCCGCAGAGGGAGTACATGTAGTTTTTTTAAATTGTTTTTTAAACACAAGTGATTTTGGTTGCTGGACCCGATGTGAAACTAATTGCATAAGTACCTTATTGCAGAAAAGGGCCTTAATTCATGACTGTTAATTGCCTATGATGGGTGAGCGCTAGTACTTTAAATAGATCTCATTGGGCCGTGACTGCCCTTTCGTCTGGGGTTGTGTCTCCATGGCGCGAATCCACCCCTAAAGGACATTCGTATTGAGAATTTTCTTAGGTATATGGCATATTACCTTGTTGTGGGGGCATGTGATTACACATTTATAATGTGTGGTTAAGGCTTCGGTGCATGAGCCTTAATGCATTAGTGATTAAACTTGTTTGATCCACAAGTTTTCGATGATTAAAAATACTTGTGTTCACTTTTTATTTATATAAACTCTATGGATTCACTCAACGTTTTCGTTGACTTTTTAGCATGTTTTATCTCAGGTAATCAAGGTTGATGGCTTGGAGTGGCGAATGGAGTTTAGCGTGAAATGTTTGCTTAAACTTGTTTTGGTTCCATTCATCAAAAACACTTGGTGTTATGTTTTCAAAACTTTTGTATGATGTTGTATGGTGACGATCTTGTGGACATGTTTTCAACTCTGATCTTTCATGAATGGGACAATGTTATGTTTTAAACGTCTCTTTTGAGTCGTTCTTTATATTCTTATGTTGTTGTGCTATGACTTAACACCCAAACTGTTGGTTCCGCTGCGATGAAATTTGGGGGTGTTAAACACACATTTCTCCTTCTTCCACCATTCAAGGCTACCTTTCTAGCTTGTAATACTCATCACCTAGCTGCCCTTAGTCACCTCCTACAACCCTTGGCCACCACACCAAGTTAACTTGGGCACCAAAGGTATTTCATGCCTATAAATAGCCAAGACCCCCCATTCTTTCAAATTACACCTCAAAACTCAAACACACACACTCAAATCGAGTTCATGCCATTCTATAACAGTAGTAGAAGATCAATTGAAGTCCCTATGCTCAGAATAGAAGCCAAGAAATCAAAAGAAAGGAGCCCTTGAAGTCGTTACTAGGCGGGAACACGAAAACATCTTTTTGACCCATTGTAGCTCAAGTAAGCTTAAAAATCTTGTTCAATACAGCTTATATTCTATTTTAGATGTTCATAATACTCTTAAGATCATATATAAACTCTTGTTTGAAGCCTTGAATCCTTAAACCCATGTGTTTTTGGTTAAAACCCTAAAAACGACCCGTTTTGAATTTTAGCTAACGAATCCTTTTTCTAAACTTTTTTTAAGTTAGAACATCTTATTTTAGATTATTCTAATAAGCTATAACCTGAAAATATCATTTGGAATTCTAAAATAAGCTTGCATGGCTTTTTGACTTGATTTGTAAATTATTTCCATGCAAGGGTATATATTGTAACTTTCTAAAAATTATAACTAGAGGGGCTGAAAATGTCTTTTTTCTAAAGTTATAACTATAAGGACCTATCTTACCAGTTTCAAGTAAAGGTTTAATAAATTTACTATACTATTACATAAGGACTAATTTGTAAAAGTTATAAACCAAGGGGTAGATATTGCATTTTTGTATTCTTAAAAATTATAAAATTAATATTTTTTATACAAATTATAAACATAGTATATTAATATTATAAAACTTTGATTTTATTAAACCCGACACATTATCGTTATTAATCATCGATCGACGCATTATAAATCAATTAAGTTATATATTTAACGTAATTTATCCTGACTAGCTTTTGAAGAAACTTAAAAATCTTATCGTTATCACGTTACTAGGGAGTTTCATGTGAGGGGTTCCATTTGAAGTTTTTTGTTTGCCGAGTTTGTTGGGTTTCGATTTATGTGCTTGGCTCCTCAAACAATACTTACATGGCCTCTAGATTATGTTAGCACGAAACAGTGATACATATATTTCCATAAATTGATAAATTAAACATGTACGTTAAAATCATGAAGTTTGAAAACTATTAACCTAAACTAAGACTTGGACATATTACCCTAGGTTGCGTGCGGAAGCCGTTACTTTCACTCCTAATATACTTTGCCATCACTCAGAGTTCCCTGTACTATTAAGGTGAGTTTCATAGCCTGCAAATTTTTCCTTTTTTGAATGTTTTATAAACCCACGAGGGGGATACATGCTCAATTGTTTTTAATATACACAAGTACTTAAAACCGATATTGTGAAGTTCATAGCCTCGCCTTTACTTATTTACATGTTTTATAAACCCGAGGGGGATACATGCTTGTTTTATACAAATTAAACACAAGTGATTTTGATATATGATATGGTTCCATCACTGTGAATAGTCCCATCTTTATATGTTTTCTAAATCCCGTGGGGGATTCATGCTATAAACTATGAATACAAGTGTTTTTCCAACAATATGTGATAATGGATATATTATTGCCTAAGTTACCTCCATTTTCCCATAAGACATCCCAATCTCTCTTTGGGTAATAGCTCCCAGTATCTCTTTGGGTAATAGCTCCCAGTATCTCTTTGGGTAGTAGCTCCCAGTATCTCTTTGGGTAGTAGCTCCCAGTATGTCTTTGGATAGAGGCTCCTGGTTCTATTAAGTTTAAATATGTGATTCATGAGCTTAGGGCAATAATACTGTTTTCCATAATAATTGTACTCATTGTAATTATTACACTTATGGGTGTATAACAACGTAACCCACTATTGAACTTGTACTCAACTATTATAACTGAAAACCTATGAATTTTACTCAACCTTTGTGTTGACCTTTTTAGCATGTTTATCTCAGGTAATTGAGCAAAACCTATGCACGCGTGTGGCACAGACTTAACAGATGGTAAAATTGTTATTATCAAACTTTATGTTTCTAGATTTTGGGACCTCCTTTGTAAAACTCTGATATGATATTGAATGATAACTAAATTTTCCAAAACGTCTCTTTTGATTCGTTTTCTATGATTATGTCTGTTGATCCATGAAGTAATACCCCAGATTAGCTTTCGCTGCTATATGTCAAAAATGGGGGTGTTTGATGTAGAAAAAATATATATTTATATATATATATATATTTATTAATATATATATTCTTTAATATACTATATATTATTATATCTTTTATATATATTAATATATATATATATACGCGTAAAATAATATAATAGATATGTAATTTTACCAACTACCCTTGAGGTACATAGGTAGAAGGAAATTCTCACATATTATATAAATACTACGTTATTTACAGGTAAGTGATGAACGGGTAGTTTTCCCCAAGATTTATGAAATTGGTGACCACGTTTGTTATTGGACAATACTTTAAATTGGATCGAAGATTGCTTTGTTTTCAAAAAATCCTAAAAGTGAGCAAATTAAGGGGGACAATTAAACTTAATACATAGAAATCCAATTTGGGGAAAGTTAATTTTAACTAAAAAACGCAAATCGGAATGCTAAACGGAGTACAAATCCGGGTTATTAAAAATTAAACCCTACGATCATATTTTAGGTTTTTATAAGATTTAATTGACTAAAAAGCTAAGGCAAAGAAAACTAGACCAAAAACGAGAGAGTTTTAAGCTTAAAAAACTAAAATTATGATCGGAATCAATCCCGTTCTTTAAAAATCGAAATTTTGCAATTTTAACCCTACGAAGCAAACCTATTTTTCCTAGGTTCTAAATGTTAAAAGAAAATTTTCTAAAAAAGAATTATATTTTTTTGACTTTTTTATAATTTTTTATGAATTAAAAACGATTTAAAGAAATTAAATATAAAAAAAATACTAAACAATTTATAAAAATTCTAAAAAAATCATGAAAAGTAGCTTGAATAGTGAGGAATCTAAGAAAAATAAGCTTGGAAAAACAGCTTATCGAATAAGCTATGAAATAAGCAAAAATAGCTTATAAACTAAAAAGTGTAAAATGTGTATAAAGAATTAATTTTGCAATACAAAACTGAAAAAAGTGGGGGGGGGGGGGTGGGGGAACTAGGGCACGTTGGTAAGAGGTGTGTGTTGTTGTGGTGTTATAAAGGTTGAGGATGTTGAGGTCGGGGGTTCGGCGCCTTGTCTCCACCCGACTTCCATCTCATCCTTTTTTTATTTTTATGGCAAAAACTTAAAAAAGAAAATTTGTTAAACACCTTATAATAAGCTAATTTTGTAAAAACAACTTTTGTAAATCTAAGAAAATAAGCTAGAAATTAAGCTAAAAAATATGACAGTTTTGACTTAAAAGCTTTTGAGTTTTTAAACTAAACTAAATAAGCTATAAAACTTGAATAAGCTAAAAACGGACTTAAATAAGCCAAAAACTACTTATAACTAACCTAATAAGAAAATCTTAACAAGAAATAAGCAAATCATAACAAGAAATAAGCTAGAAACTACTTAACTCTTTTTGGCTTTTATTTTAACAAACTAAAGAGAACAAATAAGCTAAAATAAGCTAAGACCTAATCAAATTAAGCTAAACTAACCTTTACTAATCTAATAAGAAAATATGAATACGAATTAAGCAAAGATCTATAAGCTAAAAGCTAACAGAAAGAAATAAGCAATATGGGGAAAACTGTTTACCAAACATCCCCTTAAGGCACCCTTAAGCTTATTTCTCAATAAGCTAAAGGATCCTTATGAACTTTTGGCTTATTACACTAAGAAGTATACCTAAAATACTACTTAAAACAACTTTCAAAAAGCATTTTGGGAATCAAATAAGCAAAGAAAAAGCTTTAAGAAAAAGGCTGTTTACAATATTTTTGGATTTTGTAAAATTTTATGAAAAGACAAATGATGAATTGCAGCCCTAAATTAAGCTATCTAAATAAGCTAATTATCACTAAATAAGCTAAAACAGATATAGAGTTACTATTAAACTACTTGTGCAACAAATTTTAAAACCTAAATCTAGCTTATCCTAACTAAATTTTAGATTGATATATGAGACTTTGGCTGTTTAATAATGCTGATGCATTTGACAGTTAATAGGTAAAACTCAAAACCAAAACTTCAGGCCTAGTACTGAATTCTAAATCATTTAAACTAATTAAACTAACTCCAAAATGATCAAAAAGGGCAGCCTAGAAAAAGTCTTAAGCAACAAAAAGCTTATAGAATTGCGCTTATGACCTTAGATTATATTGCTTACACAAAAACTTGAATGATCTCAGCAAATAAAACTTATAATCCTTCTTTTATAATACTTAAATAAAGTGATTAAGTGAGCTTTAAGGGACTAAATGCTTAAGCCGTACTAACTTGAGTTAGGTCTGCTTGACCCAAAACTCCTTTAAGTTGCCCAAAACCATTTTAAGCTTATAATTTTGAGATTTAAAGAGCAAAATTCAAATACCAGATAATAATAAGCTTATAACAAACCCGAATAACATATCTTCAAACATTAAAATAAGCAATAACAAAACAATAGCTAACAACTAATGCTAATTTTTTTTGGTTTTTATGACTTTTTTTTTGTATCAAAAACATGAAAAAACTAAGAATCTAAAACATAAACATTGAAATAATTAAGCTTAAACTCAAAATAATAAGCAATTATAAGTTAATCTAAAATAAATAAACAAAATAATAAGCAGTATGAAACAGATTAAAGCTAATAGTGTAAATTTAAGCTTAAATGTAAAGAAGAAACTTACAGGAGCCTTTGCTCTAAACAAGGCTAAGATTAAGCTCAAATGAGCTATTAACAAGCTCTAGCTTATCACAAGGATAATCTAGTAAAGTCCAATAAGCTCTTCCAGGGTAAGCTTATCATCCAAAAGCAACCAAATCCATACATAGCTAGGGATTAAACCGATTTTAGATTTAAAGTAAAGTTATGATTCAAGTTGAGATCAATCTAAAAGCTTTGAGACTTAGGATGGCTTGAGATGAGCTTATAACAAGCTTATGAAACTGTAACAGTTTATTTAACAAAATTTTGTATAAAAGTAAGCTTGAGAAAAGTAAAGTGCATAATAAGAAAACTTGACATCTATTAATAAAAGAGCTAATTACAATAGTGAAAAAGGAAATTACATTTAGTAAACAATAAGCTAAAAATAGTTTTAAAGAAAAATTACATAAGCTAAATTATAGCTAAAATATAAAAATCATTTTTTTCATCTTTTTATATCTAACTAATTTTTTTTTCGCTGTGTGTTGAGGACGCTTGTATTTATAGCAAAGAAGAAGTTCAGGTCTTGAAGTGTTAGGACGCTCCCTTTTATCTCTGATCATTCTTATCTCTAATCATTGGATATCTAATCTTTCACCATTGGATCAATATGTGATCAACGGATTGCCAGCGTGGCAATCCGTGTATCAGAGGCTTGTGCTTCTTTACCAAAGGTTTTAGTGCAAATTTCTCTTCCTTTGTGTGTTTGTATGAAGCCAACGTGTCATTCCTTTTTTCAATTCTAGCTAATGAGAGCACATGATGACGTTTGCTTGCCAAGTCATTGCTTAGTACTCGAAATTTGAAGTCACGTATCAATTTCAATTTACCCTTTGTTTTTTATGCAGGGTAAAACGAAGAAGGAGATGAACAGTAAAAATGGGATTTCCTGCCTTTTTCCTTTTCTTTTTATATCTTTGTTTGACCCGGGGGTTTGACTTGGGCCCGGGTATAAAAGGAATTGGGCCGGGTGTGGTTAGTGGTTTATTCATTAAACGAGAAAACGACCATTTCTTTTTTATAAAAAATGAGATAACGTGTTAGGGTTTAGGGAGTACAGTGATTTTGGTTTACTTTAACGGAGTATTTTGGGTATTTTCAAGGGCTTGTGTCTTATTGTGTTGACCAAATGTTGGACCAATGTGACCAAGGATTAAAACTATGGGGACCATTGATTGCAATCTTTTGGCTCTTTTTCACTCATCAGTTCCCATGTCCGTGTTTGTCGGTTTTGACGTTTTTTATGATTTTGTAGTATCCGTACCTAACATCATATAACAACAAAATACACAAATACAAGCATATTTTTGCACATTTTGATCATTTAAAGGCCAATTTTGATATAGAAAAGATATATGATTTCTCACGTATCAAAATTCCCCAAACTAAGTGATTGTCGTGTCCTCACGCAATATTATATGCTCTAAAACCAAATACCTCAAAACTTCCCCAAACTAAATCTTTGGAAAGTAGCAAAGACTTTCGTAGAGAGAGTTAAGAAATCACAAGCTTTAAAACCACATTTCCCATTTTTCAAAACTTTTTTTTTTTATGATTTTTATGATTTATATCCTACAATCTACAACTTATTCATGTGTGACATAATGTATTATTTTCATTATTCATTGATAACTTTTAGGATCATGGAACAAAAAGCACATCAAAGTGTCCAAATAGATAAATTTATCGTCCCTAATTTTCACCTCTCCAAGCCAAGCTTAAAATCAAGATCATTGCAAAATACAAGTTATGATGCTAACACTACTCATAAAAGCTAATTGTATACTTACTTTTCCTCCCTTATTCCTAATTTTGTATCTTAAGATTTTACTAAAGTCATATACCCGAAGGCTCTTTAAGTACTTTATATCGATCCTTATGAATGCCAAAAATAAAGCGTAACAGTTAAAAAACACAAAATAAGCTTCTAGCACTTCTTCAAAATGATTACCAATGTTCATCAAGATTAAAGTCCACATCGAGGCGACCAAAATTTGGCTTTTATTAGGTTACTTAAGCAAGGTACCATTCATGTCATATACCCTAAGGCTCTTTAAGACATAAATAGACGAATCTTATTTGCACCATATACTCTAAGACTCTTTATGCGTACAAACAAGACAAATATTTAAGGCAACAATATCCTATTTATATACCTTAAGGCTCTTTAAAGAATGGAATAAGCTTATTAATTGCACTTATTAAATTCTATTACCCCATATACTAAGGCTCTTTAAGGGATAAGCACAAATATTATTAATGTGATACATATTGTATGCAAATTATGTATTCCTGATGTGTATCATCTTAATCACAAAGGAGAGCTAATGAAAACTTCCATAAACTAATTATTACCCCACAAAACCGCACAACTCTATTTATTAAACAATTATATATAAAGGTGAAACAAGCTAATGGGAGAAAAAGCCACAATTAACACTTATGAGCCTTAAAGAAATCCAACTATTCTATGTTTAGCATCAAAACTTTTACTCTACTCTATCATCTCTTGTTCTCCGCAATTTAAAATTTCTAATAAAGAAACTCGTAAATACTTAGCCTAACGAATTAAGATTGGCACTTTAACAAGTCACATTGACCGGCAACAATCTCAATTCTAATAAATTGATCTTCGCATATTTAAAATCAATTATGGGAACTTGCAAAGTCTTGACTTTATTAAGCTAGACTCGCGTTTTATAGCTCCTTGTATAAAAGATTAGTAAAAATCAATCTATTTACAGTTAAGGAGAAAGCTAAGATATAAAACCGATCGGGTCAAAATTTACTTTTCGTTCTCACCAACGAAAAACCTACATTCGTGTCAACTATTTATTTTTCAACAAACTATATTTTTATTTATTTTTTGTATATGAACAATAAACTAGATATTAAGACTTAAAAATTTAAATTTTTTGTGGGAAAATAGGGTACGTGAGAACAACAGGCAAAAGTAGGCAAGATCATATCGAAGATATACTACCCCGTACTAAAATTAAACATTGTCCTCAATGTTTCCTAGCCTAAGGCTCAAAACCCCA